>CAIGQQ010026964.1:9952779-9982176 GCA_903798035.1 Danio albolineatus | reverse complement strand
TGTGTGTGTGTGTGTGTGTGTGTGTGTGTGTGTGTGTGTGTGTGTGTGTTGTAAAGAAATCTGTGTTACTGAAACTAATGAAAAGAGCAGAAATCAATGATTTATTTGAAATTGTTACACTGAAGTAAATGATGTCTGCAAAATTGTTGCAAACAATTTATATGTGTTGAATTTAAACAAACAAATTAAATTAAGTAATGCTCAACTTAATTTGTTTGTTTTAATTCAGCCCAAATAAATTGTAAACAATCACTTAACTTAAAAAAAAATTGTGAACTCAAGGAATCATATTTGATTTTTTTTTTCAGTGTAGCCTGATGTAGTATATTATAAAGGTTTCCTAAAATAACAAAATATTGTGTTAACTGGGGGGAAACTTTTTTTCTTACCCAAACATTTTTTTAAAAAAAACTTATTTTAGAGTAGTCATCAAAATACTGTGATACCATGAAACTGTGATATTTTTGTCCAAGGTTATCATAATTAAGAAATTTATACCGGACCATGCCTAACTCTGTCATTAATATCATATCATTGTGACATTGTTGGGACTTGTGGAGCTGCACATCGATGGATTTGATGAATTTGCTCTTCAGTGTTTGGACTTTCAGTAGTGAAATTTAAACCACACTGAACTGAACTAAACTGAACTTCAACTCTGGAAACTGGACTGACTCAGTTTCAATTTACTAGAACTTCTATGTTAAGCTGCTTTGACGCTATCTACACTGTAAAAGAGCTATATGAATAAACATGCATTACACTATTCATTGGGATCGATGTAATGTATTTTGGTACGACAGTCTTCAAAATGACCTTAATTCATGCAGAGTCAAGCAGAGACACTAACATTCAGCATACGCTGTACAACAATGAAAAATTATTTCAGCAATTGGACTTTAAATATTACATAGCGGATTAAATGTACTGATAACAAAACCATGCAGGGAAAAAGACCAATCTATTTATTTAGTGAAATTTAAATCTCAATGGATAAACACGGGCCAAATGACTGAAATATTTTGTTACAAATACAAATGCAAAACTTATCCTATCAACTTAGTTTTCAGTAAGTCAACTTATAACATTTACAGTGAAATAAAAATAAAGATAATATTTTACTTTCAGATAATCTAGTTCAGGCAGTTCATTCCGCTGTGGCGACCCCGGATTAATAAAGGGACTAAGCCGAAAAGAAAATGAATGAATGAATGATAATCTAGTTCAATTTAATTAAATATATCCAGGTTTCAATGAATTTGACTGAAGATTATAATAAATTAAAATGAAGTAAATTGTATCCAACTGTATACCTCCAGGCTTTTCTTATTCACTGTGTTTAAAAGTCAGCTGTTAAAAACTCAAAATTGACACTGTACTAGGATCAGCTTTAACAACCACATTTGTTCAAAGTGCAGAAATTATTGCATTTCAAATTATCTACATTTCTACAAATTATCTACATTTCAAAGACCCGTAATTTCTCTTTTCTGTCATTGAATCCGCACAGACAGATGCTGGAAGACTACAGTGACCTGTGGAGGTCTGGTTGTTGGCTTGACTGGACTTTTTTCCCCCCTGTGCTCTGCTTTTAAAGAATGACTGTTCTCTTTGTTTCTGAGCTCTGTTTGATTTGAAGCAACTTTCCCAATCACGTTAAGCAGAAATAGACAAAGAAAGTTTTAGGGGAAATTCTGTTGCACGTCACACACGGACAATAGCGTCTATGCAAAAGGCCATGACAATTGGCAGCGGTTTTCCTAGCTGGTTGAACTTGATCCCATAATTTAGACTCACCATAAACACGCTGAATTAAAGGCAGATTTTGTTTTTGAAGTGCTATTGAAAAAACTGTGTTTCATTTTGCTTCTTCCAAACAAAATTCAGCTTGTAACATGAAATGCTCGCACAGCGGAGGTCTCGTTCTCTGTGTTTATGGTTTGCTCTGGGAAAATGCCTCGCTGGACAGCTTGTGACACAGTAGTCAATCTCAGATTTCTTTTTTGCCTGACTTTATTTAGGAATCACAGTGACTTAATTTGTTTTACAGTTACTTTCATGTGTACGTAAACATAAGTGATTATTCTTTAACCAAGCAATTTTTCATTTGAGATTTCATAAAATGCTGACTGGACGTTCGTCATTTTGCTAGAAATGAAAACATTGTTGATATGGAAAAAGGATCTGAGTAGAACAGCAGTGTGCAGTTTAGTTTGTTTATTTAAATGCTAATTTGCTTATAGTTGGTGCTAAAATTAATGTTTTGCCAGATTTGATGTCAGTGATGCTAGACGTCAATAATGTGCAGCGTTTTGAAGCAAAGCAATTCATCATCCTTCAAAAGCTAGATTAGTGAATTATCTGAAACATTTTTTTTGTTGTCAGTGTATTCATATTCATTCATACATCAGCATGGTTGAAGATGAAGCTATTGCCCTTCATGTGAAACAAAGCATTGTGAAACATGATGTTTTCTATTACATGTTTCTTTTAAAGAAAGTTGTTTTTGTTTTAGTTTGGTCTGGAATAAAAAATGATTAAAAAAACTGCTTATGTCAGTATTATTAGTCCCTTAATTAATCTTTTCTATTGGCTACAGAACAATCCCCTGTTGTCCAGTGACTTGCCTAATTAACCTAGTTAACCCTTTAAATTCCGCTTTAAGCATAATATTATCATTTATTTATTTTCCTTTGGCTTTTAGTCTCTATTTCAGAGGTCGCCAGAGTGGAATGAACCACCAACTATTCCAGCATGTTTTATGCAGGGGATGCCCTTCCAGCCGCTAATCATTGAGCTACCGTGCCACCCAGCTTAATATTAGTATTTTGCAAAAATTACTATTAAAATATTATGTACTCATAACAAAGACGAAAGAAATAAGTCATTAAAAATGAGTTATTAAAACAATTATGTTTTAAAATTGTCTCTCCAATAAACAGCACTTGGGAAATATTGGGAAAAAAACGTACAATAATTTTGAGCTTCACTCGGGGATTTAGCTGCACCTACTTTTTTTCAGACTTAAGGTTTAATTGTTTTCTGCTTAGCAATGCCAAGATTGAATTATAGCAGAAATTACATCTACACATAAGTACTAAATGTAATACATCTATTATCTGCACATATTATTATCTTCTCTGTGTGTTGGTGTTTTCCATAAACTTTCTGTCTTGACATCTCTGAGAGTGTTTTAAAGGATGACACATGAGACGAAAAGAGGGAGCAAAAGAATGAGAGAGAGAGAGTGCAAATCTTTATATCTTCTGCCAGTGTAGAAATGCACCACATTTCATGTTTCCATTTCATTTACATATCCATTCTCTCATATCCATTTTCTTGTCTATAGAAATAGAGAAAATATGAACATGGCATATACACTCGTCGCACTCTTTTTTAGGTACAGCTGCCTAACAGCTCATTAACGCAAGTGTCTAATCAGCCAATCACATGGCAGCAACCCAATGCATTTAAGCATGTAGACATGGTAGCAACTGCGTGATGCTATCATGTCAAGTCTCAGAGGAATTTTTTTTCCAGTACCTTGTTGAATCTATCCTACAAAAGATTAAGGCAGTTCTCAAGGCAAAAGGGGGTCCAACCCGGTACTAGTATGGTATACCTAATAAAGTGGCCGGTGAGTGTAAAAAAAATATCACCTATTCTGTCTGCTTTTTTTAAATATAAGGCCTTCGGTACTATTAGTTTAGTACAGGTCATGAAGGATTAGCACAATGTTATGTTTTTTTAAGCTAGCAAGAAGTCTTCAGACATCAACATGTGGGTTAAATGTTAAGATCCTCTAAAAGAACCAGAGACTCGCTTGGCTCAACATGACAAACTGATCCAAGTTTTCTCTGATGGCTTTATGTTGTTGAATGTTCATCTAAACATTTCTTTAAAACTCAGATTACTGTCCTTCCTCTCATTACTGAAAGCAGATGTAGAAATAATAAATAGGAGATCAACATTCCGCCATTGAAAAGATGAAGTATGATTCCTGTGAAGCACAGTGAAGAGGCTTAGCAATAATTAGAGATTAGTGGAAGGAAGAAAGATGCTAGTAAACAAATTAACAGACAAAATCAGAGATGTGAGTAAGTGATCTTGTGTAGTTTGATCATTTTCTGAAGCCTGAAACGCAGCCCAGAGTCTCAGCGGGAGTATCGGCCTGTGGAGTGGATTCGAGCTCAACGACGAGAGCCATTCGTCACACTGATGCCCAGGGACGTCCACATTTCCCTGGGTAAAATATCACAACCCTGCACGGGCCGGGATCTCTGGCAGGAGCATCAGATCTTTAGCCAGGAAGGCTCTGGTCTGGTATTCAGTGTCAAGCTGAAAAGTAATCTCGCTGTTAAAATGTATGGTTTGGATGCGTAAATGGCACCAGGATGTGATGTTCTCTGTTCATTTCCTCTGGAAGTTTCTGCAAAGAATGACTCTGGAAACCAGCTGAGATCCTTCAGTGTATAAAGTTTCTCAGTATTACTTTTTTACATTGTTGGTTGTTTTTTTTACATTAAGTAGTACACTACCAGGCAAAATCCATATTTAGAAGTAGTAGGATTATCATTTAAAAGAAGTTATTGAAGTGTTGCCAAGTCCATTCATTATAAGTAGTGCATAAGTGTCTTCAGATTTCAAGTGATCCAGTTTATGGTGTTTAAAATTAGGCAGTTGCAGGTCTTAGTGTTTTAGTATGTGGCTTTATTTAGGGTTGCACAATATAACATTTCCGCATTGATATCACAATGTGATCATTCGCAATAGTCACGTTGCAGGATATGCAGTTGTATTATAGTTTATCATTTGCATGTGTTTTTGAGGCCTGCTACTGTATGAGGATTTTTAAAGCATTATGGCATAAGAAATTGCACCCCTTGAATTATTTTTCTTTTAATTATTTAACTACTGTACCTGAAGACTGTTAGACTCGGAAAACATAAAACTGTTTATTTCAATTCAGTCTTTTTCTTTATTGTATTTCTCTATGCATGCGGATTGCTATTAGATTTTATGCAGATTCACTTTTTTACAGAATAAACCCAATCAATCTAAACGGATAAATTCTTTCCAAATAAAGATATTCAAGTCATCTGGTGAAATTAGGGTTGCACAATATTGGAAAAATCGGACATTGCGATATTTTGTTTTTCTGCAATACATTTTGCGATATATATAGAATTTCACCAGATAATATGATATATACTGTATGAACAATTTCACCAGATGACATAAAAGTTGCTATTTATATAAAGTTTATTAATTTAGATTGAGTGAAATGATTTTGTAGGAAAGTGAATCATTCATAAAAATGTCAAAAAAAATTATTAAAGGCAAAGATAAAAGTGAAATAAACTGTGTTTTGGGGTTTTCGGGCCAGTCAAATAGTATTCAGGTTCAGAATTTGATTAATTAGACGTAACATAACACTGCAAATGTCATTACTGTATAAATAATGCAACAAAATGATTCTTTTTGAAGTTACAAATGGTAAAATGTTGTATGCCTGAATATACGTTGAATGCTGTCAGGTCTTAAAAACACATGCAAATGAAAACCTTTTACTCTATTAAAGTTAAACTCATCAATAGCTACACAATTGTCGTGTGTCTGTTTCTCCTGGTCAACGTTAATCATAACTAAGCATTGCAGATCCTGCGATGTGACTTTTGCAAATGTGCACATTGTGATATGGATGCTGAAGCAATATATTGAGCAGCTAGTTGAAATTGTGTATATATCGCAGAATGACAAAATATCGCAATGTTAGGTTTTTCCAATATTGTTCAGGTTTTTTGCAAGATGAGTCATTTTAAATGTTGAATTTGAAAAAAGTGCAAACGAGTAAAAGAACATATTTTTAAATATATTTATACATAATATATATTTATACATAATATATTTATAATGTAGTTCATTTCTAGTTTTGAACAAATACCCTGTTTTATGGGACTCATAGCCAAACATAACTACTCTGATCATTTTCTGAAACATTATTTCTTTCTCGCTTTGTCTACAATGGCCTAACACAAACTTTGAAATTCAAAAGAAGTTAATTTGAGATCGTTTGAATTTCAAATCTCTATACTTTGGTTACCAAAATCAGCACTTGTTGCTCATGTGAAACTGCTTATCATTATTTATAAATATGAGGCACATTTCTTTTGCACTAGTATCCTGAATTCTAGCTGCAACAGCATTCTATTGGCTCCTTCATACATGTTAAATCAACAGTTTTTGACACCTTTATACTGCACATCATTAATCCCTTTAGCTCCTCTGGCCCCCAAAAACAACTTTGCCTTTTAAATGACCCCTGTTCCACCAATCGACTATTCAAGCCATAATGAGGGACCTTGACTTTGCCACAAACAATTTGTTTTTAAGTCACCACTATAGGAGCCTGACGTAGTGGGTTTGGATACAAACCTTGCTTTATGCTGTGTTATAGTGGTAAGGTGTGTGTCTCTCATATGTGTGGATTTGGTGCTTGTTCTAGCGTGTCAGACTCAATGTGGTTGGCATAGTCTGTGGAAAACGTCTCCCTTTGCCTCAGTATGATGCTGGCAAGCAGGCAGAGGCTTCGCTTTACACATACCACTAGCAACATCCCGTGCCATCGCATCTGGAAATTATTTACATCAGTGAGAGAGGAAAAGGGGGAGATTGTGAATGGGGGGAAATGAAAGAGCATTGTTTAAGGGTTAAAAAGATTTGACCAAAATCTCCTAAAAAACTGTTGTCATAAAACTTCCTCGTGTTATTTTAAACCCATGTGGCTTTTTTCTATTAAACAAAATATGCACCATAAAAGTGATCAATATGGGTTATGCACAAAATTTCAAGTCTTCTAAAAAGGCCATTTGATGATTTTATGTATAAAGAAAGACTGACTTTTGAGTTTTAAATATTTAGTTCTATTTATTTTAATACGTAATGTCAAATTAAATTATAACGAGGCATTTTACCCTGGCAAATGAAATGGAGCATAATTAAGTTTTTAAAATATTGATCACATTATCTGATATTTTATTTTAAGTAACTGTTTTTAATGTTTTTTTTTTTTTTGGTTTACCTAATTAATCAAAAAGTAATTGAAATCAACATTCAGAACCTATAATCGATCAAATTTTTCCAGTAAAATTTTTAAAATTACTTTCTCTACCACATGTGGAGTCACGTAACTCAGCTCTGTTAAAGTCTGATTTATACTTCTGTGGCTACTTTGCAGCCACATATGATCTCTGATCAAGAATGCTGGACCTATTCTTGAGCCTTACTATGCACTACACTGATGGTGATTGGAAGCTGAGATGCCTTGAGACGGCATATTTTCTATTACATTAAAATGATTATTTATATTAAAATATTTGTTTACAGAAGATGCAAGAAATTAACTGTATAAAATATTGCTTACATATGTAAGATATGTACATATGTATATGCAAAAGTTATTTTATTTAAAAGAGATACTGCTTATTTTCTACTTTTAATATGAAAGCACTGAAAATAATTTGTTTCCAAAAGTGCAAGTTATTTAGGCAATATGCTTTAATGTCAGTTGTTCGATGTTGATATCAATAAATAATCACAGATAGTAGATAGTGGGTGTTTCCCTCAATTATTTTGAAATCAAGTAATGCACCCTTCATTAAAAAAACTTTCACTTGTAATATGTGAGCATATTTACTGTACAAAACTTAACAAACAAGTTAATATGCTCAATTAATTAGGTCAATTAATTAGGCCCAGCCCTATATTAACCTTTATCGGACCTCGCTGAATTTAACTGTTCGTTCCGACTTTCACAAAATAACACAAGTCATACAGAATAAGTAAATAAGGATTGAATTTAGTTTTTTTTGGTGAAATATTCCTGTTGAAGAGGGATTTATATTCACACAATGGAAGCTTGACTCAAACTCAGAAAGAGGTTTCCATCCATCTCCCTTTGATCCATCTTTTCTGTATCCATGGCAACAAGAAGGATTTCCCATGAAATTGGCTCAGGAATCTGGGTCTCCACAAAACATGGTCTTCAGGAAACCCTCTGAACACAGAAAACACATGATAACGTCACCACGAACTGCTTCTGCACTCATCAGTCAGATGTAATGTGACGAGATTATTACTTGAGACCATCCACCGGTAGCTGCAGATTCTCCACTGTGTGCAGCGTAGTGGCCGTGACTGTTGATTTTCTGCTTGATTTATGTCTGAGTTAAATAGAGCACAGATTCGGAGCTCTCAACCCTCTCCGGCTTAGCTTGTCAGAGTGAGTTTCACACAAACACATCAGCCATGTGCTTCGGTCATCATAATTACAAGATTCAAATAAACACTGAAACGGTCCAAAATAATTGATGTCTTTATTGGACTGTAAAATTGTAGTTAAAATAATTTGTTCTGGATTTAATTTATATCAGATGAGAGCCGTCGCAGACGTTCAGCATGTTTATAGCACATCAGGCTGTTTAATATGTTTTTGTAGCATTATCTAAAGGCATTTTTATCCCGTCGAGCACCAAGCGCACATTTGCCAGTGGGTGCTTGCGCTTGCTGGTGACTCAGTCTCATTTATCATTTAGTAACTGAAATATTTTGTGGTGTTTGGCACATTTGATGCTTTGTTTTTGTGTGTTTGTATTTGGTCATGCCACATTTTTTATAGAAAAGGGCTATTTCTTAGGAGCGGCTCATTCAAAGTTTAATAATTTAATCATTGAAATATATCAGCTGATTCTGAGAATTGTACAGTCACTTAAAAATAAATCTTTAAAAAGATAATAGAAATAAATGTAACACTAAAAGTAATTTGATTGAAAAAGAATTTAAAAATATGAGCAATTCCATGCAAATGTCAAGCTTGCCATGAAAAAAATAAGTTGTCACCATAAATAGCGAAACCCTTCTAAAAAAAATTTGTGTATCCTTGTATTTTACAGTGCTGTACAAATACTCAAAAATGTCTTGGTCAGTGTTTTCAAACAATTATATTTGATTTACCAAAATCTCACAAGTGGAAATTTCACATCCGTCACATCCATAACAGAAAAGTGTCACATCCATAACGAAGCTTTTTCTTCATAAATGCAAAAACGTAAATTAAAATAAAACCAACCATTTTTGTTCTATAGAGAGGCGACACTTATCCTTGTGATCATGATTATTTATTTTAAATTGTGCAGTTTAATCCACAGAATTTCTACTAAGTTTGTTGTATACTGTAAACTTGCAGACTTTTTTCGTCACATCCATAACGCTTGTTTATTTCCTCATTTAAAGTATAAAAATTGTTTTCAGATTAATATTTTTCTGATCCCATAATTCTGTGTATATTTGTTTTGGAAAATGTAAACAGATGATTCAATATAATGTCAACATATACCTTATCTGTGCGTTTATGTTTTGATTTTTTACTGCAAATGTCACATCTATAACGCTGGAATTGCTCATTTACAAAAAATAATATACAAAGTCTTTGTAAATTTTGTATGCTGCCTTATGCCTTTTTTCTATCAGTTATATCATTTGAAATGACTATGGATCTATTTATGTTTTCTAACTAAACATTCAAAAGTTTGGCGTCAGTAATTTGTCAAAATGTTTTTCACAGAAGTGTCTTGTGATTAATGTTTGTATTTTTGTCGTAAATAAATATTGTCAGAGTATATTTTACTAAAGAATAAGTTTTTGACATTACGTGTTAAATTCATTGCTGCTTGCTGTTTATTTGTAATTGTAAAGTGATTTTATTGCAATGATGCTCATCAAGTCTTCATTTATTTGATAGAAATGCAGAGTAATAAAAGATGGACATTTTGGAAAATGTAAAATACCTGCTTGCTGTTGTATTATTTGTTTTAAATAATTTAATTCCAAATTTGAACAGGATCCATTATTCTTATTATAATCATTAATGTCGAAAGAAAAAAATCGGTACTTATTTTAAAGATTTTTTGCAATTACGTAAAAATTCTGTCACATTTAAACAATTTAAAGGACTGAAATAAAATAAAATGAATAATTTCTTTGATACAAAATTTGACTGATCATACAACTTTGTAATACCAAGTACTTGATCTTATACAGTACATCAATTAATACATCAATTATTGTCTTTAAAATAATTATAAACTTATATCACGTTTTTCTTTTCTTTTTTGCTGTTGTTTGTAGAGAAAGGCAGCACAACTGAGTCTCCAAGCATTTGCTCTTCAATTAATGTCACTACTGTCTATGTTGAAGAAACAATAGATGTTGTGGCATTTATATATAGTACAAAATGAAAACATTTGCCGTGCATATGCATCTGTTTTGCACCCTGTGTGATCTACTCTCGTTGCGATCCTCAATCCATTTGTCAGTGCAATATTTCCCCCCCAAAAAAACAACTGCAAGCTGATAAGATACAGTAAAAGCGAAGCAGCAGTTGGCACTCCAACACAAGGCGCCATTGCCACATTAAAACTGTCTACAGTAAATGCAAATGAGGAGACATTCACCAAATCCTTTCCTGCACAGAAACACGAGCAGCCCTGGCTTCAGTAATTAGATGCACTTCATTGCATAGAGTGTTTTTTTACATAGAAACTCGGTTGTATTTTTAAGAGCTCATAATCATAGCTTGACGAATTTGATTAATAAGGCTTGGATCAAAACATACTGCGTGTCTGGGAAATATCAGACTAATATTATACGGTCTGATGACTGATTTTCTGTTTGTTGCTCATTGTCTTAATATATAGTTATTACATTACACTGATTAATGACTCCTAATAATGGCTGATATAGGCTTTCATTCCCAATGTTGAACCAAACGTCCATTGTACAGTTTGCCATTACTTTTATGGCAGACAGATCTCTTCATTTGCATTTTTTCGGCATGAGTAATCCTTTAACGACCGCTCAGTCATAATTTCAAAGCTCAAGTGTTCAATAAGACAGTGAATGCATACGTTTTAAAGTCAGTACAGAAGCTAAGTGTCTTCGGCCTTCTGGAGTCAAACCTTTTGCCCCATTAGACAGCGATGGATAGACAGAGTCCAGACGCCCATGTGTCTCTTTACAAACATGTCAAACCTCCCACTTTCCCCCACAACGGAAAACCTCACTAGATGCGGAAAGCAGTATTGCATTTTAGTAATTCAGCCTCACGGCCTTTAGCGAAGCCGAACGCATTTGTGGGTAAGATTGAGCACAGATTTCTTACATTTGAAGGCAGTATTATATGTATGGGCCCCTAATGATTTTTTAGTGTTCTCCAGTTGTCATTCCCAATTGTGCTGGTCTTTGAAGATTAGTCTGCCTAAGCTTTTGTCCATTTTATATTTCCTTTTATAGTGCAATCATTCATAGTCAGCTTCATTATTTATGTTAACTGTCTATTGATTTTTGTATTATTTTGAAATTTTTTATATTAAAAAACAGATGTTTGAAGCTACAATTGAGTATTGAGAACTGATAGAATTGTTGCTGCCTAAAAACTTTTTAGTTGAACCAAAGAAACTTTAAGACATCTCAACTTACGTCAGTCAAATTACTAAAAATATTAAGTTAAACTTTCTATAACAAAAAATAATTGGTTTACCAACTGATTAATATTAAAGTAACATAAAACATTTGTTCTCATGACTTTTTGTCATATTTTTGTTTAGATTGTAAATTTTTAATTTACTAAAATGGGCGCAGTGTTGTTAGTGCTGTCGCCTTACAGCAAGAAGGTCGTTGGTTTGAGTCTCGGCTGGATCAGTTGGCATTTCTGTGTGGAGTTTCTATGCTCTCCTCGTGTTGGCGTGGGTTTCTTCCAGATGCTCCGGTTTCTCGCTGCGTAAAACATATGTTGGATAAGTTGTCGGTTCATTCCGGTGTGGCAACCCCAGATTAATAAAGGGACTAAGACGAAAAGAAAATGAATGAATGAATGAATGAATGAATGAATGACTAAAATGGGCGGCATGGTGGCTCAGTGGTTAGCACTATCGCCTCACAACAAGAAGGTTGCTGGTTTGAGCCCCGGCTGGGTCAGTTGGCGTTTCAGTGTGGAGTTGCATGTTCTCCCTGTGTTCCTGTGGGTTTCCTGGTGAATTGATTAAGCTAAATTGACCGTAGTGTATGTGTGTGAATGCGAGAGTGTATGGTTGTTTCCCACTAGTGGGTTGAGGCTGAAAGGGCATCCGCTGCATAAAACATATGCTTTATAAGTTGGCGGTCCATTCCGCTGTGGCGACCCCTGATAAATGAAGGGACTAAGCTGAAAAATTTATGAATGAATGAATTTACTATAATTTGTATTATTTAATTAAAATATCATGCTAAACAAATCATTAAAGAAATATCTCTGAAATACAACTTAACTGCAAATTAAGAAATTAGCTAGTAATAATAATGGTACATTTAATCATAATGAAATGATAACAATAATAAAAAATAAAATAGTGTCATTGTAATAATAAACTAAAATAATGTTAAATTAAAATGTATTTTTGTTAATTATACCAACAGCAAAAATACAGAACTAAATATGAATTATTATATATTATATACACATTACAATACGTTTATCTTAATTATAATGCTAAATCATCTCGGATTCTCAAGCAATGCTTGTGATGATAAAAAGGTTTGCAGCCCACTTATGACAAGCAATGTTCAAACACTCGCCATGACTGATTATTGCTTTTATAGATTTGACACTTTTATAGGGAAATAGTGAACCGGTCTCTCTGTGTTCTGCTTGTTTATATTTTGGTTGGGGTTTGAGAATGTTGTCACTCTATGAAGGAGGAATCCCAGTACAGAATTCCTCAGTGACAGCTGGTACCTCCTGAAAATAGCACTAAAAAGTCCTAAAAAGTCATCTTTGCTCAGTTTAGTGCCATACTGCCCTCCAATGGTTAAACACAATATCAAGTTAACATAAATAAAATGCACATTCATTCATTCATTCATTCATTCATTCATTTTCTTGTCGGCTTAGTCCCTTTATTAATCCGGGGTCGCCACAGCGGAATGATCCACCAACTTATCCAGCATTTGTTTTACGCAGCAGATGCCCTTCCAGCCACAACCCATCTCTGGGAAACATCCATACATTCTCATTCACACTCATACACTATGGACAATTTAGCCTACCCAATTCATATATCATATGTCTTTGGACTGTGGTGGAAACCGGAGCACCCGGAGGAAACCCACGCGAACACGGGGAGAACATGCAAACTCCACACAGAAATTCCAACTGACCCAGCCAAGGCTCGAACCAGCGACCTTCTTGCTGTGAGGCGACAGCACTACCTACTGCGCCACCGTGTCACCGCCTAAAATGCACATCATATGTAAAAATGTCTAAATAGTTAATTCCTGTCATGTTTTTATGCATTGAAATATATGATCAAATATTAAACTCATCTTTTTTTATACATATACAGGTTGTTTAAAGAAGTCACTTTGGTGTACAAAAGATGTCAAAATGTAAATATTGCAAATTATTACTATTTAAAAGTAATTTCTGTTTAATTTAGAGGTCAAAGCATCACAACAGCCATTACAATTAGCCTTCAGTTCCAATTTCTCCTTAAAAAATCAATAGGCTAATTTATTATGTTAAATTAAAAAATATATATATATATATATATCATTCATTCCATGTGACGTGAAAACATATGTTTAAGCTTCTCAAACCCAGACCAATATATAAACAAGCAGAACACAGAGAAACCAGTTAACTATTTCCCTATAAAAGTGTCAAAACAGCAATAATCTGTGCTGGCGAGAGTTTGAACAGTATTTGTTGCAAGATGGCTGGAAACCTTTTTATCTAGCATTGCTTGACAAAGCGATATGATTTAGCATTATGATAAAGGAAAAGAAATTGTAATGTGTATAATCCATTCATTCATTCATTCATTTTCCTTCAGCTTAGTCCCTTATTTATCAGGGGTCACCACAGCAGAATGAACTGCCACATATCTTTTTGTTGATTACAATTTATTAAGCTAAGTTAATCATGTTTCTAACTAGTATTTTATAATAAGTTATACAAAGTGTATTGAGTCTATTAGTTTAATACAATTTTAGATAAAACAACTCATATGGTTAATTCAATACAACTTTTTTACAGTGCAGCAAAAACGGTTTGAGAAAAAGCTTGAGCAACAGGTTTAATTCAGTAAAAACTGTCTGATCAAGGACTACAGTTGTAACAGTTGAATAATTTTATCATGGAAAGAGCATTCTGTGATTTTTAGCACGTAAGCCTCTACCTCTCTGTCTATCTGCATTTCTATTTTATTGTCTGGATCAGTTCACACATCATGCATGCCTGTGAACCTTATAGTCAACTGCTACTGGTGGCTGCTGAAGTAAGAAAAAAAAGACCCCCATATCCCAGTGACAGCCCTCCTTCTTTGCACATACCACACACGAGGAGGAGGACCCTCAGTGTGTCACTTACAGTGCAGACACTACATGTTGATGTTGTCCTAGAACACCCACTACATCTGAATGGACTTCTTTAGGATATCTGTGTAATTGCGTTCAATGTTAATGTGCGATTTAGGCAGTATGGCACAGGTATGAGGGGTCTGAGAACCCCAACGTGAAGCAAGCGGTCATGTTTAACGGCTACCGTACTATTTCACAGCACCTCAATGACCTGAAGAAGGAGAACTTCAGCCTCAAGCTCCGCATCTACTTCCTGGAGGAGCGTTTCCAGCAGAAGTTTGAGGACAGCAGCAGTGAGGATGTCCACCGCAGGGTGAGTGTGTCCATTGGTTTCAACAGGCAATTATTAGCCACAAACAATCTATAATTATCCTGCAGAAAAAAGCAAAGGTTTTAGAGCACTCTTAATGATGATAAGAAAAGACCGGAGCCAGTCACACATTTTACTGGAGTTCACTGAACATATGTTGATATTTTGTGACAATGTTAAGGGGTGTGCGGTTTATTGTCTATGGTAATATTGTAATACTTTCAGCTTTAAACAATATGTGAACTAACATTATTATTGCACTCACTTTGCAAAAAGCATACAAAATGTTTTTATTGTGCCATAATATAAACTACATAATTATGCCTATTAGAATACTGTCAGAAAAGCCTTGTAATTCAATATATTTAAAAAAATGCCTGTATAATTTTGTATATATTTTATTTTATTTATTTATATTTTATTATTTGTTGGACAGTTAAAATTGGTAATATACTTGATTCGTTTTTTTTAAATGAAATGGTTTGAATGAACAATTCAGTGAATAAGTCTTAAAGACACCAACTTTCCACCGCCTGCTGGTGATAATGGTGTCATATATATTTATCCATGACAGGCCTAGACCAGAAATTTCCAGCACAAAAAAACCCCATAAGAACAGAACTTTAATTATTATTTTTTTTAAATGATATACTAAATAATAATAATAAAACAATGTGTGATTTTTACACTCACTTTGCAAACAAATTACAAAATTGTCCAAAAATATGAACTGCATAATGAGAAAGCTGTTATATTAAGTATATTAATGCAGAAAATATGTCTGAATGATTTTGTGTGCATACACAGTAAAGGCCTAAATAATTCATATCATAGGCAAAAAAATAAATAAATAAATAAAAATAAATTGAATGAAAAATTCAGTGCAAAAGTCCTAAAAGTACACTGTGGGTGGTTTTGCTGTCATATTTATTTTCCATGACAGGCCTAAACCAGCAGAGTTCAGCACAAAAAAGCATAAGAACAGTACTTTAATTATTATTTTAAAAATTATCTATTTAATATAAATAATTACAATAATCAGTCCCCCAGAATATTGAGATTATTGTTGTAAAATATATAGAACAATTATAGAATATTGCTTAAATATAATTTTTTAGACTTATTGCACAAGCCTATTATTGTAGGATGTCATAGTGAAACCTGGCATTAATCTATGATAATATTTACAGCACAATTTAAGACCAATTGTGCAATTAAGCATGTGTAAAATGCAAAACGATTAATGAAACAATAAAAACTGTGTCAACAAAATATGTCTGGGAAATATTCCAATTAATAAACTGATTAAATGTATATTTTCTATCACTAAATTTGTTAATCGGACAGCACTTCTTTCCACAAGTGTATTATACTACTTCAGCATTTGTTTTGCTGCCTTGGCAAATGCAAAAACCTAAAATAGCTTGCAGACACTGAACCGTCTGTAAACTATGCAGTGGACAACAACTGCAGCCTGGACATGTGGCTTTATTTAAGTAAACAACATTAATTCGGATCAGCAGTCTCCTGCACCTGTCACAAACTGACTATCGGCATGAGAAAAAACTGGATTATGAGTGATAGACTGACTGACTGACTCTGGTTGGATCTGGTTACTTGGTGGAAGTGAAGGTGACACTCTCTAGCAGCTGCTGTCTTTATACTACACCAGCATCATTACGCATCCCTATGTTTAAGCATAATTTACTTGCAAATACATACACAAAAGTCTGAGATCACAAAAACTGAATGAAAATCTCCAAAATGCTTGTAAAATCTTAAATGGGTCATGGGCTGATTTTATACAAAAAGTAAGACAATGTGCAGATAAACTAAACTTTTGTAGAATACATTGTGTTCTTCATCATTCAAATGTTTTCACTCAGTTGAATGGGCATTACCAGTGGTTATCAGCTGATAGATATGGGCCAGTAGGGACCTTCTGCGCCATCCACATGGTTAATCAGCTATAAATAACACACGGCTGCGGCTGGAAGTTAACGAGAATTATTAATATTATTCATTAAAATTCCCATTCATTGTATTTTATGAATGGTCTACCCCTACCCCAACCCTAAACCCAACCACCACAGTAATGTAAAAACAGATCTGGATCTGGACTCTTCTCTATTAGGATAGCTGATTAACCAAGATAATTATTGATATAATTTATTAAATTTCCCATTAATTGCATTTTATTCATGTCTACACCTACCCTAACCATAAACCCAACCATCAAAGTAATGTAAAAATAGATCTGGATCTGGAGTCTTCTCTATTAGTATAGCTGATTAGCCATGTGGATAGATGATAACAGCCTTCTGAGCCTACCAGTACATAGGCCCGTATCCATCAGCTGATAACCACTGATAACGTCCATTTAATCGAGTGATAACATTCTAAGCAGGTATCTTCTTAAGTTTGTGTCATTTATCAGATTTGAGAAAAGGTCTATAAGGGTCTTCCATGTTCATTATTTTTGATTTTCTCTTTTCTTGCAGAAAGTGTCAGTTTTGTTCTCCTGAAAACTTGAAAAGGAAATTTTTGGTTTTAAAATTTCTGCGTATTAAAGTTTCAGTCAAATACAATGTAAAAAAAATCTTGTTGCCTTAATTTTTAAGTTGAATCAAGTGAACTTTCGTAGTCTTCTCAACTTATATCAATCAAGCTGACTACAAATATTAAGTTAAACTTTGCACAACTCAATAAACCTGATTAACCTATAAAATAAGTTAAAGTAACATTAAAACATTTGTAGTCATGACTTTTTGGCATATCATATTTTACAGTGTAGCCAGACAAATATATTAAATGATAAATATGCAAACTAAAATAATGTCCATTAGTGATCTCCTATACTTTTGGACCCTGTAGTATATTTTATGAATAACATGTCAGTTTATATATGGAGGCCCATTATTCCTTGGTTGCATTGTTATAATATATACACGTGAAGCATTAATATTGTGATCAAAACCACACTTTCATCGCAGTGTCCAGAGACTTGATTTGAAATTCTCATTAATTTTGATTAATTAGATGAGCATGCATTTGTGTGCAATTGGACTTAAAATACCTTTGCTTAGCTGTTCTGTAACTGATACTCACTCACAACCAAATTGTATATGTGCAAACCTAAAGGCGCAGTATATGTGCCAAAAACTAGGCTATTTCTGTCTGACCTTGTCAAATGAACCCGATAAAACAAACATTAGTCCCACTGACCCATAAAGGCCCCATTAATCATTAAGAACAAACTGATACATGACAGCTGCACCTTCTGACAGTGCTGTTGTTCATCAAACACAATTTTATATCCAAAACTGCATGTCTGAGGACTATAATGGGATGTGTATTATTTCAGAAACATATCTATACACACACACACACAAGTACTAGTGGGAACTGATCTCTTGCCAGATACATTGAGTATCTGGTGGTGAGAGCTAAAAAAGTCTCTGTTGCTGTGGCCTGGTGCATTTTGGAAGGGAAAAGTCGACGGGTCAGGTTTGAGTGCATGTCAGAGAGAGTGAAAAAGCAGGTGTCTGGCGTCTCTTCTTCTATTTTAAGGACTTTCTGCACTCATGAGACTGCAGCTGCACGTGCAGAGAGCTCACGCTGTCCTATGCACACTCAGCAGGGGAGATTCATAAAAAATGTACAACTTTTTTTTAATAGTTTGCATATTAACTCTAGGGGAACTTATTAAAAAAAAGTTTGTGCCATGAATTTCTAATAGAATATTTATTATGTTTTATTATGTAAATATAAATTAGATTCAGGACATGCAAATCGGTAGAGCAGCATGGAAACTCATTTGATGCTTAAATGCAATACATGCAAATGCACTACAAAGCAAAAATGTTCATCCACATCCAGAATTAGTGAAGTTTCACAAACTAATTTCGAGAGGAGCATGTAATATGATTGATCGCAGCTAGTCTTTCATCTGTAATCATTAGTAAGCCAATCGGATCATTCCAAACTCACTAAAAATAGCCCTCATCTTCGTTTTTTGAAGAATACCCCCATTCACCCCATCTCCACCTTTCCTCCTTTACCAGGTGGAGCTCTCAAGATATACCTGATCTCGTACCCCTTAACATGGCCATTGATCGGGTGGAAGCCCTGGGCTCAATTATCTCAGAGCTCAGAGTTGTCTTCCAGGGTAGCATGCCAAACCTGCTATTTTTATCGAGCAATATCCAAGTGTGAACTCTCGAATAGAACATTAACTGAAAGAAGAGTTTAAAATGTGTCTCAAAAAATGTTAAGAACATTTCAGAGGTATTTTTAATTTCACAAAACAACTGCTGCACAGGTCTATTGGTAAAAGCTGTGTTAAAAATAAAGTTTGTAGCATGAATTTCTAATAGAATATTTATTTCGTTCTGTTATTTATATACAAACAGGATATGCAAATCGGTAACAGCATGGAAACTCATGCACTTTAATTCATGCAATATGTGCAAATGTACTTCAAAAATCCTGAACAATAGAATTTGAGTTGGTTTAAAGTGTGATTTCAATAAAATGTAAGAATATTTGAGAGCTATTTTTAATTTCACTGAAAAACAGCAAAGGTCTTTTTGTAAATTTAATGTTTGCAGCGATTTTAAAACAATTCATTTACTTTGTTTTTCAGAACATCGAGCTGAAGGTTGAGGTGGAAAGTTTGAAACAAGAACTCAAAGAAAGAGAGGAACAGTTTGACAAGGCACTGTAAGTAAAACACCACACACATCTACAGTATGTTACTTACATATTTTTATATACTTACCAAAGACAATTTATTCATGAACTGTACAGTGCAGTCAAATTTACTATTGCTCTGTAAAATATATGGCCAGAATACATGTCTAAAAGAAATCCACACATATGGGTATTTTGAATGACGATGAAAAACATTCACACAGCAGAATTTCGTTGGCAGTCCTGAGTGATAAATCCAGTTACATTTACACACCTGTTATAAATTCAAAAGTGTATATAGTAAGCCTTGTATAATCAGATAAGCAGTTTGTTTGTTCAGTCTGGACATCTTCTCTTTCACTCTGAATTCTGGTCAGTGGCCAAATACTATCAGCATAACTGCCTCTATAGGCATATGTGACTTATCTTGCTGACTTGCCAAATGCAAAAGACCAGAGCCCACCGCCACATCCATGTCAGACACTTATCAAGTTTGAGTGAACAGGCAACAGTGCCATGATACCCTTTGAATTGTCCACATGCCTCTGCAACATTTTTGAGAAATGTGAACATACACTCCTGTTCAAAATATTTTTGATAACACTTTAGTTTGTCACAATTCACAGTATTAACAAACCATTAACAAACTCTACTAGCTTAATAAACTACTAGCTGTTTATTAATAGTTAGAAAGTTAGAAGTTGGGTTTATGGTTTGGGGAAGGTTTCGGGATGTAGAATAAAATCTGACTTTCTTACTATTTAAGAACAATTAATATTTTAACAAAAGGCAGGCAAATAAGCCACTAGTTAACAGCATAAATTTTGACCTTAACTAAAATGTTACCGATTTTTCTAAGAGGTATCTTATGCTGCATTTATTTGATTTAATTAATATAGTGGGCAATTGTTAAATATTTATGTTATCTACTTTAAAATGTACCTGTGATAGTGAATTTTCAGTCATGCTTCTTAATATGCTAATTTAGTACATTTAATATTATTATTAATGTTGAAAACGGTTGTGCTGCTAAAGGATTTAAGCATTTATTAAAAAAAAAAAAAAAAAAAAAAAAATATATATATATATATATATATATATATATATATATATATATAAATATACATATATATATTTTTTTTTTATAGTTTTCTGTACTGTCTGTACCGTCTCAATAAAACTGTACATTTCTATCCAAACAAATCTTTAAAAAAATAAATAAATACTTGTGCACTTGTCTATAGTGATTCGTTCCCAGTAAAACACAAAGAGCAACTCACTCCTTACATATGAAGGGTTATGCTTTGTACTTGATGGCAGAAGCTTTGCTTGTTCTTGTCCGGTCGGGTGGACAAGTGTCAGTAATGTTAGGATCCATTGGACTTTTGGGAATCACCTATAAATGAGACCCCCTTCCTTTGTGTTATTGTTCAGGTGACATCATTGCTCTGCAGCAGTGTCGTTTCCATCACACGCTCTGTTCAGTTCTGATGATGTGTTTGCCAATGACCTGAGTCTCAGTCTTTAGCCGTCAAGCGAAAATTCCCCTCAAAATAACACTGGGCTCTCTGAGGACTATAAAACCGAGCAGAACTGTATGATATCACTAACTGAACTAAATGGCATGTCTGTAGACTGTGATTGCTAACACTAACTGATGCAGAGGCTGACCGGGACGATCGTTGCAGTAATGGATGTTCTGGCAGAGCTCGGTTAAAAACCCAAAGGTGCCGTTTGCTCCGGATCAAACAATTACAGCAGGGTCAGCGCCGCAGTCATCATCACGTTCAAAAACAGACCTGGAAAAGCCGTTATGAGGTGCTCAAAAGGGCTATAGGGGACTGGGCTGAGTGAGAGGCTCTTAGACACTCCAGAATACTTAAAGTGTCAGAGAAACACCCTGAAACAAACTCAGAACAAACTACTAAACACGTCCCAGAGGAGGTGTGAGCAAAGATGGTTACGACTCACCTTCGCTTCTTTTGCTTTAATAGCCTTTGGGGGATTGAAAAATGAAATGAAACTCTTTAGAGTGGAAAAGGTATGAACGTGGTCAGGGACAAAGATTAAATAAATCAAACATGACCGCTTGTCGTAAATTCTCGTTTTGACGTTTTTCCCAGTGGACACCAATAAATTGAGCCAAAGCTTGTTAAATATATTTTTATATAATAAGGGAATTAAATATATACATTTAAATTAATTGTGCTTTGCGTTATACTTTGTTTTTGTTATTTGTCAGCAAGAGGTTTCATCGTTTATTATATAATAAAATGTATTAAGATCACTTGTTGTTTTATATATTTTAATTTATCCAGGACAGAATAAATATGGTGTTTCATTATTACACAAATATATCGCTAACACTTTACAGTAAGGTTTTATTAGTTAATGTTATGTAATAACTGTTAATGTATTTTACTAGTTAAATTCTTATTTAATTCTTATTTGTTTGTATTTACAAACATGAACAAACAATGAAAAGTACATTTTTACAGTGTTTATTAAAGTTTCTTAATATTAGTTAATGAAAATAAAGTTGTTTATTGTTAGTTCATGTTAACTCAACTTTTAATAAGGCATTATTAAATGTTGAACTATAATTAATAAATGCTGTGCAAGCTTTGTTTATTATAAGGTTATGTTAGTGAATACATTAACTAACATTAACTAATGAAACCTTATTGTGAACTGACCAATATATCTATTATCCTGAATGATCATGGAACATTATTACACCTAAATTTTAACATTTTATGTTAATAAATTATTTGAAACATAACAAACAATAAAAATAGACACGTTAGTTGAATTTAATGTGTATACAAAATCACAAGAACAAGGAAATTAAAATCTCTTTCACATTAGCTTAAATTCTGCTCTGTTTACTTCATACAGGTTTGTTTTTAGAATACTGGCAGCTTGGCAGTAGTAATCATTTAGATTTAGACACTCATTTAAGACATTCGCAGCATTCAAAAGCAGCTTTTTCTCACTTTTTGTTATGATGCATTCTTTTTGAACTGATCACTAAATCTGTTTTGTTTGTATTGTGTCACTTCATAGAACCACAGCAGAAAGTCTGAGCAGTCAGAATGAGGTGGAGGTCCAACGCCGATGTGAGGAACGACAGCAGGAGACTGGACACATGCAAGAGATTCTGGAGACAAAGATCCAGCTTCTGCAGGAGGTGCTTCTTGCTTGCTTACTCTTGAACATCCATGACCACAACTGTATTTTGTATTATTTTGTTTTGTAAAATAGCCTTTTAGAATTATTTCTGAAGCATCATGTGCCAGTTTTGCAAACACAAGAATAAATTACATTTAAATGTATTAAAAATCATGCTTTATTACAATTATCATTACCGTTATTACTGTAATTCTGATCCAAGAAATGCAGCCTTTTATTTTTACTCATTGAATATAACTGGATATTGAATATAATTGAATTTTTTTTTAATAGAATTTTTTGCATTTTTCTTTTCTTTTTTTTCTTTTTTCAGGAGGTTCGGCTGGCAAGAGATGAAACAGAAAAAATGGCTTCTATGGCTGAGTCTGAGTCCCAGCGCCGTTTGGACCTAGAAAGGAGGATGATGATGGAAATGCAGGATGGAAATAAAAGTTTGCCCTTCACGGCACAGTATGAAGAGATGGCTAAGAAGGACAGGTAAAACATTACAGCAGTGCCATTCAAATCTAATCATTTTGTTGGCCTGTTTGTTCTTGAATGATATTTAAAATATATCTTTTAACCCATTCCTCTTTATCTTTTAAATAGGTTGATTGAGGAACTGAATGAAACCATATGCAGGAAAGAGCAAGAAGCAGCTGATCTGAGTTCACAACGGGACGTCCTTACTGTAAAACTAACTCAACTGGAAGAGCAAGTGCAAAACCTCCAGCAGAAAGAGAAACACACACAAGTAAGATAAACAGCAGGGCTCTCATGCATCAAAACAGATTTCATGCGCCCTGATAATTAATAACATGTCATCACATGATGTTTTGGGCATATACATACACAACCTTGCACATAAGTCAATATGAGTTATATATGATCATTCATGCGAGATCTGAATCTACTGTAAATCAACACTCACTGTAATTCAGCATGTAACTAGGTCACTTTGGCCTCTGGCCCCTCTTCAACCCTCATACAGAAAATGGGTTCAGATATCAGACTGTATTTATAAACACACACACACACACACAGTCATGCCATTTCAAATAGGTCATGGCACCACGGCACATGCAGGAGTGATTCATGGCTTCTCTCAGATTAGTGTATTTACAGTGTGGGTATAAATCACATACACATGGAGATTTATATTTAGTGTGCCTTAGCTTCATATGCAGACTGAGACGAAGTTTAAAATTAACACTGTATAAACGCTCAATGAGGTTTACTAAAACAAGAAAATCAATGCTGATGCAAAGGAAATTGTTGAACCCTGTTAAACATACAGTTTTTGTTTGATACACAAATTAATTTGCTGAAAATCTCTGTCACTGATTGATAGTTTTGACTTTTTTTAGAATAAAAAAGTTTTAGGATTATTCTAGGCATGGTATACCGCTGTTTGGAAAAGTCAAGGTTTTCATACCGCCAAAATTTTCTGTAATACCGTTCCTAAGGTATTATTTTATTCTCTTTTTTAATTATTTTATTTTATTTTTTTTAGAACAACAGTATCTCCAGCAGAGAAAAATATCCAAAGATGCTGTTTTAAATTGTAAAGAAATCTGTGTTTTTGTACTTTTGTACTTATTTAGCCTGACATGTTTACTGCTTCAAAATATTATGAATCTTTTAAAACATAAAATATATTGTGTTCAAAGGGGGAAAAAGTTGTAGTTTTTTACCTAGACATTTAAAAATAATGTATTTTAGAGCAGTACAGAGTGCAGAAACCGTGATATTTTTATCCAAGGTTATCATACCGTCAGAATCTTATACCGGCCCATGCCTAGATTCTTCTATAAAGTCCTTTTATATATGTTATGTATTTTATAATTTGTTTATATGTAATGCATTATATTTTTGGCCCACCACAACTAAAATCTACAGTGCTTTAATCATAAAAACTATTTAAATATCACTGTTAACAATTATTGAGAGACATGAGATGACAACTGATATATTTAAATTAACATGAGATTTTTTTGGTCTAAAAGATCAGTAAACTTTAAATTCAATTGAATTCAACTTTAAATTTTAAAACACTGTTATTATATAAATGCTTTCTTTTTTAAATAGTCTTTTATGGCATATTTTCACAAGCTGTTCGCTACATAATTTCTGTTTTTTAGACCCTTGGAGAAGAACTCATTCGTGGAAAAAGCAGCACAGAGCAGGAGATGGAAGTAAGACTCTTTCAGCAATTTGAAGTTAATCTTTAATATGTTTAGTTTAAAACATATGCACATGTAGTTTAGATGCATATACTGGATATTATTATTATTAACGATTGTGTGATTGAGTGCTGGTCCAATTTTTGTGAAATGGCTGTGTATGCTGAGAGCGACATCTAGTGACTGTGCAGGGTCATAGTGAGCTGAATAGCATTTCAGAACACACATTTACAGCCATTTTAAAGCTTAAATAAAGTGATGTTGTATTTAAAAATAAAACTTGTGATTTTACATTTAATGGTGAATTGAAACTACTTTTAGTGTAGTTATTTACAATACTGTACTTATTTGTGTATTTTGTTTATTTTATTTTTTTAGTGTTGATATTTAATCGCCTGTGGTTAAATTTTTTTTTTCATACCACAGGATAAATTATACAACTTGCGTATGCAGTATTTGGTTTCATGTTTAACAGGTTTGCAAAGCTATGGTGTCTATTTATAAAATCTCACCACTTTCTGTCTCAACGTCAACATATTTCAAAGTACTTCAAAGTGATTTTCTTGCCATGAATTTAGAGCTAAAAATAAACAATTACATCACACTGTACACTGAACAATAATGAAAACTCAGTTAATCTTACTGTCTCTCCACAACTCCTTGCCATCACTGTGACTGGCTGACACAAATAATGACATAA
Source organism: Danio albolineatus (assembly GCA_903798035.1). NCBI lineage: Eukaryota > Metazoa > Chordata > Actinopteri > Cypriniformes > Danionidae > Danio > Danio albolineatus. The sequence goes on along the minus strand of CAIGQQ010026964.1, from coordinate 9,956,669 downwards.
TGCTACATTTGCCTGATTAGAATAAATAGGTTTTTGATTAAGGCTAGTTTTTGTTATGGTGTTCTGTCAAGGCTGTGTAAATTATAGAGAAATTCAAAAGACAAACCCACTACACAAACTACCAGAACATGCAGATGTCACTATAAAAACTGACATCATTTAGTTATTCCCTGCCATAATCAGTAGAATCTGTATTACCTGATAAGAGATTGATCTGTCTGTCCTCATAATGTGAGTGCTGATAGCAAATCTGTGTGTTTAAAACTTTGTAAATTGTGTTGACATTCTTTATTGCTGTCATTTATAATCAATGCTGAGCCACAATAATTAGTGGCCCCATTACAATTGCACATTTATTATTATTAATGTTTATGAAAACAAATAGTCACGTTCAACCATGAATATTTAAGTCTTTGATATACTGATTTGGTATTGTTCGTGTATTTTCTCGCAATCTTATATATCTATTTTAAACAAATAAACTGTTATTATTGGATTGATATAAGAAAGAGGCCATGTAAAAATTAAATCACTTTCCCAGCCGCACTTTCTTTGACGAAAATGGAAATAACTATGTAAAGTAGTGTCATCTTTCACTTGGCTTGTTCCCATTGTTCGAGCGGTACCACTGCACACAGCGAGGGGTGATTGGAGAATTTACAAAAAATCCGTTTACGAGCAATGAATGATACAGTTGCGATTTATGGAGTATCTGTAATGTTGATGTGTATTCAGAAGTCAACAGCCGTTGCTGCGCATTAAATTTGTACTTTATGTCGTACAAACGCGTTTTTCTGACACCCCTCTTTGTTCTGGAAGTAGTACGCGCCATTTTGTCTCTCTCTCTCGTGCCACATCGTCTGCTGCTCAGCTGTGTGTACATTATACACACAAACTGCTGTCAAATCCGCTGGTCTGACGACCCGGGGATAGAATATGATATTATTTTCGTTTACACTTCGGGGTAATGGCGGTTACATAAAATGACACGTTTTCTAAATTGGAGTCGGACGATGGGATTTAACTGATGTCCTGTCATGTCGGCGTCTTCACAGAAGAGCAAATGAAACGTAATCGGGAGCGCGCGGGTGATGGACAAAACACGCGTCTTCATCTCTTCTGACGAGGACGAGCATCTCGACATCAAATTCCAGTTTAGTTCGCTGCTGTAAATCTATCTGAAGAATGACCTCAAGGACATAATTAAGGACGTTTAATGTTACAACTACAAGACAGTGGATTGAATGGAACGAATTAAAGGCGTTATCTCATCACCAGTGACAAACAACCTGACTTGAAATTATAGTATCTTCAAATTAATATGTATTAGTACATTTTAAAACTAAACATTGTTTAAAAGATGTCTTCCTTTTCATTGATGGAAACTGAGGAAGAATAGAAAAGAAGGAACTTTACATGCCATGAGATTTGTTTTCACTTTCACTCATGGTTCACTCCTGGAACAATATTTAGTTTGTTATTCAATTGAATATTTATGATGTTGGACTCAAAGATGAAGGACGTGTGTCGGATTTGTGCAAGAGAGCTGTATGGTAACCAGCGGCGATGGATCTTTCACCCAACGGCCAAGCTGAGTCTGCAGGTGCTGCTTTCCTATGCTTTGGGCAGAGAAATGACCCGGGATGGCCGAGGAGAGTTCGCCTGCAGCAAGTGTGCCTTCATGCTGGACAGAATGTACCGCTTTGACACTGTGATCGCCAGGGTGGAGGCCTTATCCCTGGAGCGGATGCAGAAGCTCTTGTTGGAGAAAGACAGGCTCAGGCAGTGCATCAGTGGACTGTATCGCAAAAACAACACTGATGAATTGGGAGTGGATGGAGGTGCCACAGATGCTACTGTGGTTGACTTTGCCAGGTTGGCAGAAGCTGAATACAGTGCCCTCCTGCAGGAAGATCTCACATACTCTGTCTATGAGTCTTGGGCTGAGCAGTGCCCTCAAGAGCAGGTTCAGGACCACCAATGCCCTCTTCACCATGCAGATGCCACTTCAGGTCCACGTCCCAGGAAATGTAAAGGCTGCGCAGCGCTGCGAGTGACAGATTCTGATTATGAGGCTGTCTGCAAGGTTCCCAGAAAAGTAGGTCGGAGCACTTCCTGTGGGCCTTCCACACGGTACTCTGGTAGTGTTCAGGACAACACTGAGGACACTGTCCCATCTGCTCCTCCACCAGAACCCCTAGAGAACCGCCAATCTTGTGAACTAGAGCCTGTCGGAGTGAGTCCTGCCTCCTCTGTGGAGTCTTTGGACACTGCTGTAGATGTTACCCAAGAATCTTATCCAAAACTCCCTCTTCTAGAGTCTGAGGAGGAACAATCTGTTGTCAGAAGGCCCGAGTCCAAACCTGGTTCTGTGTGTGGCCTCGATGTGGCCCTAAGCCTGCTTAAAAGCTTTGAATATCACCCTCTTCAGAGCCACAGAGGAAGCCGGATCCCTTTGCTCCTCAAAACTAACGCTGCACCCATGGAAAGCCCTTACCCTCTGCTGCAAGTGCCTCCTATTGAGATGGAGTGTTCACTTTCCCCACAGCTTCCAGATGTGCCTTCCAGCATCCAGCAGGAGCTTCAGCTGGAGCTGGCAGAAATGGAAGACCAGTGGTTGGATGATTATGTGCAGTGCAAGCCATCAGGCCTTCAGAAGGTACACAAAAGGACCAGAGGATTGTCAGAAAAACCTCCATTAATGAGGAAGAGAGGAATTAATAATGGTTGTTTGAAAAGAATCTTCTGTGGACTACATGAAAAAAAAAGGAAAGATGAATTTATTGAGCACAAATTAGATGAGAGAAAGAAAAAGTCTCTAAGGCTCTTTTCTGTCCCAGAGCTCTTCAGTTCTCTGATTGCTTTTGATTACTAGGTTACCCATCATCCTCCTAGCAACTCTTTCATAGCAGCTGTTGTTGTTAGTTCCTAAAGGATCATTATGTTTTTGCTTATCTGATGAATACACATGGACTGTATATGCACAGGTTTGAAGTCAGTTTGGCATATCTTTTAACTATATAAATACTTTTTAGCTAGGACATGTTAATCAAAGTGACAGCGAAGACAATTATTCAGTTATGCAATTATTACAGTTACAAAACATTTGTTTCCAAAATTTTTCAACAAAAAAACAGGGTTGTGGCCCTGTTACACTTTATAGTCTGGAACATACAGTTGAGGTCAGAATTATTACCCCCCCTGAATTATTAGCCCCCTGTTTATTTTTTCCTCTCTTTCTATTTCCTTGAGATTTCTTCAACACATTTCTAAACATAGTAATTTAGGCAAATAGTTTATGCAAATCATTGTATAACGATGGTTTGTTCTGTAGACATTCAAAAAAAAATGAGCTTCAAGGTGCTAATAATTTTGACCTTCAAAAATGGCATTTAAAAGAATTAAACCCTTGCTCTGTTAAACATCATTTGGGAAATATTTAAAAGAGAAAAAAAAAATCAAAGGCGGGCTAATTATTCTGACTTCAACTGTATATAGATAAATTTAAACACACACACCTTTTTCAACTTTAACCATCAAAAGGCTCTGTTCAACTCTCTTTAAATGTAATGACAGATAAAGAGACAGGTAATGCGAGTAATCTGACCCATAGTGCTCACAGGGTGTATTGTACTGTGCACAACCACTTGTAATCACTGTATGCTACTGTAAACAAGGCTGGATCAGAATAATTATTCTGTAATTAATGGTACCACTGCTAGTTTATATAGTATTTTTGTCTATTTTTTATGGGTTTTATTAGAAACTCAGGCAACAATGATTAAAACAACGTCTGTAAAGCGCTTTGAGAATCCAGAAAAAAGCTATATAAATATAATGAAGTATTATTATTATTATTATTATTATTATTATTATTATTATTATTATTA
>CAIGQQ010026964.1:9909420-9950333 GCA_903798035.1 Danio albolineatus | reverse complement strand
ATATATATATATATATATATATAAATAGCTGTGTGTGTGTTTTTTGTATAAGTATATATACATATACAGCTTTATATAGCATTTTGTCCTAGTGTTTGTGCTGATAGACCTACGGTAAGGAGATTAATATTTGTATAGTCTTCTGTTGCATGCTAAATAATTTTCTGTTTGATCAGGACTACAGTGAGCTGGTTGATGGTCAGAAAGAGCCTGCTGGGAATAGAGACAGCCTTATTCAAAAGCTCAAACAACGCATCCAGGAAAGAGATCGGGCACTGGAGGTAAATAAACACACAAATGTTATGAAACGCTGTATGCAGAAGTACTTAATAGATTATTACTATTTTTGTTTAATGATAATAATTAATATTTTTAAAGCTTTATAGAATTATTTTATCTAGTCTTTTATCTAGATAAAAGTGTGTTCTTAAAAATGAAACAAGCCTTTAATGCTCATAAATGCAGTTTTGAGTTGTGTTTACTTAATCAAAAACAGTAATATTGTGAATTGTAATTGTATTTTTTCACATTTATTTCAGTCTTCATTGTCACATGATATATCAAGAATCATATTAATTGAGCTGGTACTTATCATTTTATTATCAAAATAGAAAGCAGTTGTACATTTTATGCAAACCATTGTATATTTTATATTAATTTAGTTGTAGTTCCAAATAGCAGCATTTATTTGAATGGAGAAGAGCCAAAGGGTTTTTCTTAGGATTACTACTGTTATTGTTTGAAATATGCTCTATTAATAAACTTTGTCTTGTCTGTCTCAGCGTGCAGTAGACGATAAGTTCACCTGCATGGAGCAGAAGGAAGACGAGGTGCGTAAACTGCAGCTGTTGCTGAGAGAAAAGGAGAGAGACCTGGAAAAACTTCGATGTGTGCTGTCCAACAATGAGGAAACCATCATGGTATTGTTATCATCACATAAGCCTTCTGTTAAAATGATAAACACGACTGTTACAATCTGTTCAGAACTTTATTTATGTGTTCATCTGTACAGAGTCTGGAGATGCTGCTGCGTGGTAAAGGTTTGGAGCTGGAGCAGGTGTGTGAGGCCTGGCTCAGTGCTCAGGGTGTTCACCGTGAAAGAGAAGAGTCACACATGCGCAGCCTGAGGGAAAGAGATGGTTTAATCAGTCAGCTGCAGACTTCACTGCACACTCGCACCAAAGAGGCAGAGGTAAACACATGCTTCAGATGGGTTGTATACTACAGTGAAGACTCTAGAATATTAATAAAAATAAATAAACAGTATAGTTGTGAAGTATTATTACCATTTAAAATAATACTATTTTATGTAAAATAATACTTTTTTCTACATTTCAAAACAATTTTCTCTTTTATAATATATATAAATGTAAGTCATCCAGGCTCCATGATTAAAAATAATTATTATTATTTTCAATAAAATGAGTTTTCAGGAATCAGGAGTTTAAAAAAAAACAGCATTTATTTGAATACTTGAATACTGTTTTCAACCTTGATATTAAGAAGAAATATTTCTTGATATAGGTAAGGCAAGTTTATTTAAAGCATTTAGAAATGTGCTATATAAATAAACAAGAATTAAAGCAACATAAAATACAAGTTCAAGAAATAAAATCAACAAGAATAAAAATTATTAAAATATTGTTAAAACAGGTTTTAAAAGAATGAAAAAGAAAGACATACTAATGTAATATGTATGATAAAATGTCTGAAGGATCATGTGGCACTGTAAATTGTGCAAATATATCACAATGTTACTGTTTGACAATATTTGCTTCAGCAAATAATAATCTTAATATGCATAACAGATTTCTATCAAAACAAACTAACATAACTGTTCCAATTAAGTCAAGTCAAGTTGAGCTTAATTGTCATTCAGCTACATGTGTGGACATACAGTGAAATAAAATGATGTCTCACCGGACCACTGTGCTACAGTTCATAAATGAATAAAACCATAAATACTGCATCTAAGAGCTATTTTAAACCTATACATAATTTACATACTGGAGCAGTAATCTAATTATATTAACTACTACCTATACATATACTATAAATTCTTTATAGTAATAAACTATAAACATAACCTAAGACAGAATATACAAGTACGTTTACATAAGACAGAACAATATTGTGCAAGATATCTTTAATATCAATAAATCTCTTTGGCTTTATTGTTTTCTGATTGACTTCTCTGCAGGAAATGACTGCGGTTTTGCTCAGTAAGGTGTCAGTCGGGTCCAGTGAGGTGGCAGAGGAGCTCAAGTCTCGGCTGAAGCTGAAGGAGCGTTTATTCCAGGAGCTTCTATCAGACCGCAGCAGACAGTCTCAAGAACATCACTCACAGGTCCAGGACCTGCTCAACACCATCAACTCAAGAGAGCAGTATATCAAGGTGAGACACTATCAATCATCTAAAAATAAATATAAAGTTGGAGTCAGAATTATTAAGTTCTGTATATTTTTTTCCAACACATTTCTAAACATACTGTGATAGTACCATGATGACGGTACATAATATTTTATAAGATATTTCTCAAGATACTAATATTCAGCTTAAAGTGATATTTTAAGGCTTAACTAGTTTAATTAGGCAAATCATTGTATAGCGATGGTTTGTTCTGTGGAGTTGAAAAACAAATATTGCTTAATAATATTGACCCTAAAATGGTTCAAGACTTTCTCTAGAAGAAAAAATATTAGAGGAAATACTGTGAAAAATTCCTTGTTCTGTTATACATCATTTGGGAAATATTTGAAAATAATTTTGACTTCAACTGCATATAAAATAAAGTATATTTGTAATATAATTGAATCCACTGTGCCTTCTGAGCTTTAAATATCTTTTTTTACATCACAATAAATCTCGTAGGATTCGGCAGGGCGTGTAGGTCAGGTTATGGCCGAACAGACAGCTCGATTGCAGGAGCTTCGAAAGCAACTTGGGTCAGCAAACCCTTTGTTGACCCAAGAAGACACACAAGCACTTATGGATGAGCTTCAGATGACTTTGCGTAGAGAAAGAGAAGCCCAGACCCAGCTCAGCATCCTGCGTGCCACCTTAACATCCTACCAAGACCAACTTCAAACTCAGACCTCAGATCTAGATGCCTTGAGCAGGACAGTGAGCGTCAAAGAGGAAATTATCAAGGTTTGTGTGCTACCATTTTTACAAGTTTACAATGGGGTATATGCACATCTAGTGTTTTTCACCCACCAATAAACTTCTGATGAAAATGGTCATATTACCCTTTCAATTTCATACAGTTCCTTTTACAGCATTAATGTTGTTATGTAACTTGAATATAATTAATTAAATAGAATTAAGCATTTATTTAGTTCAAATGTAAAACGGGATGAAAAAACGTTTAAACACAAGCTCTGTCTGGAGCACCTGGTGAGTGCAGAAACCATTGAGAAACGCTGTTGTAAAATACATTTGCATATTTTTAAGACATGGCGTGGAACAATGGAATTTAATGCAGTGCTTCTTGTACAGTCGGAGACCCATTTTATAACGTATATCAACCAGGCAGTGAATATCATTGATTTTTAAAGAAAACAGACCTTAAATGCAGTGATTTTATAGCAGAATGACAGTTCACCGGAATTGCTTGAACTTGGTTACTGAAAATTAAAAGTCCTTATGCATACAGTATACTCTATAGTATTTCTTTTTCACATGTGTATATTGAACACGTTTGTTTATCAGGACCTCCAGATGCAGTTGGTTGAGCCATCAGATTTACCACTGGTAGAGCGACTGACCCAAGAGCTGCAGCTGCTGAGAGAGAAGGTGGAAAATCAAGAAGCTACCTGCAATAATCACAAGGTATTCAAGTGTGTCAACACAAGTGATTGAGCTTTAAGTACTATGCACACATGTGTATGTGAGTGAAACAGTGTAGAGTAATTGTATCAGAATATTGTGACTGGCCCAGAGTAGTCATCTTACACCAGTGCACTTTGGTTTTGTTCGAGTGATTGTATTGGTAATGTTACAGCTTCTCATATCTGTTAATTGGCTGAATAAAATTGTATTTTTAGAAAAAGCTCCTTTTCACACAATATATATTAATGACAATTTACCAGGATAGATGGTGCAAAACTGGTTAATGTCTTTATAGACACAAAATCTGATACTGTATTGACTCTAAATGAGTGTTTTAAATTGTAAAAATGCTCATTTGTGAACCTGGACCACAAAACTAGCCAGAAGTGTCATTTTTTGGTCATATGAAACAAAAATAAATAAGATTTCTGTTGATTTATGATTTGTTAGGATATGACAATAATTGGCCTGAACACTTAACTATTTGAAAATCTGACATCTGAGGGTTAATTAAATCTAAATACTGATAAAAATCACCTTTAAAGTTATCTAGTTAGGTTCTAGGCAATGCATATTACTAATTAAACATTGCGTTTTGATATAATTACAGTATTGAATTTACAAAATATATTGATGGAGTATTATCCTTAGTTGTAATCCTAATGATTTTTGTCATAAAATAAAAATATATAGTTTTGATTTACATAATGTTTTTTGTCTATTGCCAGAAATAAGGTTTTGTCACCCAGTATCACATTTTGTTTGACCTTATTATCTGTTTACACAACCACCAAAAGCATATTTCTAACACCACTAAACTTGATCAAAACCTGTAGTATATGACATATTAAATGTCTTTCATTGAAAATCAAAGGAATATTAATATATTTCTACATTTTTCTGACTACTATTCTGTATGGGAGGATTTATATGAATAATGGGGTAACCCTGTGTTTTAAAATAGGGTTAAATTACATGTCTAGTACTGTACAATTCTAACTTTTTATGCACATACTATATGATGGTTATTTTTTCAAGCAGGCTCTTTTGGATCCATTGGTGTCCATGGAAACAGGACAGGCGGCTCAACCTCATGCTGATTTTGGAGGTGGGGACGGGGTGCAGTTTGCTCTGTAATCTGGCCTCCCTTGCTGCAGTGGACAAATGAGGCTCTGTGCAGTGCATTGTGTTTATAATTGCTAAATAAGCATGTTCTGAGATTAACAAAGTATGAATTAGTAATAACTGAAATCTGAATTGTGCAGTTTTAAATATTTAAAGCCATTAGAGTCTGTCTTGAACAGCTTATGAACTATTGTAATGAATTTTAACAACATAATGTGTGGTTATGTTTCCTTTTGTCTGTGTGCATGAGGTTTTTAACAGTCAGTCATTTACATTTAAGCTCATTTTAGTTTACTTTAATTATTACAGAATTAACTAATTTAATTTAAAGCTAAAAAACTTTAATATTTTAATGTTAGGGCTGTAAAGTTGTCTTTTGTTTTACTGTCACTGTTTACTATAAAGAAAACCTTGAGTACCTAAAAACAGCAGTTTCACTGTAAGTACTTGTGTGTTCATTTAGAAAAATATGTTTAGTCAGAGTTGAAATATAGGCGTGTTTCTGCATGAAAAATTACAACTAATGTGTGTAGCATGTTTGCACTTATCAAGGTGAATATATCCCGTTACTGCCTTTCTGATGCTTTTATAAACATTTTATGTACGTGTTGTTCTGTTCTTTAGGTAGTTTTCTTTTTTGTATGCACCATGATCATTTTGACTCTCAGTAAATCTTTCAATGAAATATACTTGAAGAGAAAAACACTGGATTTATGTGGTAAAAACTTGTCTGTTCTTTATACACTTTTCTATATCTTTCTTTCTTTCTTTCTTTCTTTCTTTCTTTCTTTCTTTCTATCTCTTTTCATTTTGTCACAAAAGTCACAAAGCACGACCAATGCCCACGATAAAAGCTACACAATAAACCTATTCAAACTCATCCCCTTTGTCTGTTTATAAACAGGTTAAACAGTATATGCTGTAAAAATATAAACCAAAAGTCCTGTTTCAGATATTATACAACAAAAGAGATTCAGAATCTACAAGGTTCTCAAACATTGTCAGAAACCAATACATTATTTGTAACTAATCTACATTATAAAGCTGTTAACATCATAGTACTTTATTTATTGGTAAGTTAATGCAAAATCCCTTAATTTAACTCTTGAATGTTCATAAATTTATTCTGCATATATGTCAGTTTATCCTTTTATGATGGATATAAATAATTAATGTCAGTTAATTATATTATAGTTCAATTATTGTTAATATATTATTAATAATTAATACTAATTTTAATATTCAATAATGTTAGATAGTCTCAATAAAAAGTTATTGTTTTGTAAGAACAGCTAAACCTATTCAGTGTCAATTTACATCGTAGTTACATTACAAAGTGCTAAACGATTTTGACTCCTGTTAGTCAAATTCTTGCACTTTAGCGTATTTGTCAAAATTTGCACTATGTAAGTAAAGTTACTCATACTGTTGAAAAATGTGAGTAGACCACTTATTCTGTTAACTAATGCAAAATGTGGACTTACAGTAATGGAATGAAACCAGAACAGGGCAGTGCTGCCACTCAGGAAATGAGTCTTATCTGTTTGCTCTTGCTTTTCCTGTCTTCTGTTGTTTTGTGTGTGTGTGTGTCACTGAGAATCAGAATGATCCTGAATAGGATTTATATATGGTGGTCTAGTTAAGAGAATATGCTGTGGATGACAGGTTACTCATAGGTTACTCGCTGTCTGTAAGACGAGCCTCATTCAGAGTATTATGTTCACTGGTCTCTATGGTAACACTTGCAACAGTCACAGACACTTGCACCGTGTGAATGTGTTTGGGTGTATTTCTGTAATTACAGTCCAGTTTGCTTTCTGATAGGTTTCACTTCAGATGATGAAGAGGAGGAGGATGAAGAAGAAGACTGCAATAGTGAGTTTGCAGACAGCTGCGAAAATGAAGAGCGATCCAAACTGACAGCTCAGTCTCTGGTCAGCTTGCAGGTATGACGGCATGCTAAAAACATAATGGCTATATGTGTATTGCTTATGGTTATGTTTTATTTTATGTACGAAGATATGATATACAGAGAGCATATCTCATGAATTCAAATTAACCACAAACATTAAAATCCATGATTACTATACCAATGTAATGGTGTATTGTACTATACTATGTTGCAGCATATAAAAGGTAGCCAGCTCTTTATTCTGACATTTTATATTTACATTATTATTATGGGCGCCACGGTGGCGTAGTGAGTAGCACGTTCGCCTCACAGCAAGAAGGTCACTGGTTCGAGCCTCGGCTGGTTCAGTTGGCATTTCTGTGTGGAGTTTGCATGTTCTCCCGGTGGTTGTGTGGGTTTCCTCCGGGTGCTTCGGCTTCTCACACAAGTCTAAAGACATGTGGTATAGGTGAATTGGGTAAGCTAAATTGTCCGCAGTGTATGAGTGTGAATGGATGTTGATGGGTTGCGGCTGGAAGGGCATCCGCTGTGTAAAACAAATGCTGGATAAGTTGGCGGTTCATTCTGCTGTGGCGACCCCGGATTGATAAAGGCACTAAGCCGAAAAGAAAATGAATGAATTAATTAATTATTAATATGCATTTATCAGAAGCTTTCATCAAAAGTAATTTACAATGGAGGGAAAATGCTGTACTATACTAGATTAATGGTAAGGCAGTTTATTTATGTTGCACAGTTCAGATAAAATGGTAATTCAGAGTGCTTTTTTCAGTTATTAGGTAAAATATTTAAACATTTAAATTTTATATGTAAATTTTATTGTTTATTTTGCTTTAGATTTAATTTACTTCAGTTTCAGTTTGAGTCAGGGTTATCATACTTACCTAACTATAAAACATAAATAGGTTGTTACTTATTTATTTAAATAAAATAAATGGTAACCGGAATATTAGAATACATTAAAGAAGGACTATTTGTATTTAATCTAGTCAGCAAAAGAAAAAGTTAAATAGTTAAAACAACAACAAAAAAAAAGGATTAAAACTATGTGGGCAATTTAAAAAATCTCAATTACTTACTGATACTAAAAAAAAAAGGTTTTAGTTAACAATGTTGTATTACACATATTGCACTTAAAGCATCTAGACTTGTGTATGTATAACTTCAAAATTTGTATTGTTTACTTTATTTTCCCACTTCTTTAAATGTCCTTCTGTGTTCTTTTGTTGATATGTATGTAAGTATGTACCCCGGGCTCCTGAAAAAACACAAAAAAAATTCCTTGTGTTTGCGCATACTTGGAAAATAAAGCTCATTCTGATTCTGATTCTCACTGTACTGCAATACATTGTTTTACCAGTCTTCAATTACACATCCTCATGAAATGTAAAATATAAAAATACTTTGGTCAAAGCTTGTTTTGTAGTGTTGCACAGGACGTTATTCTGATGGTTTTTCTTTGTCCACAGAGCTGTGATCAGCACCAGGGTCTCAGAGGCTGTCAGGATGCAGTAGCTGAAGGTCCAGGTCTGACGGAGGTCAAACTGCTGGTGGAGCAGAAGAGGGCAGTAGAGAGAGAACTGATGGAGCTCAAGTCTCAGCTGGAAAAGGCTGGTTTCTCCTCTCTCTCTCAGATGAGGTACAGATATCCATATGACACTAGGCATATGACTGTATCAAAAGTTATTAGTATATTGATGTAAACTGCAAAAAGGGTTATTTTTACAGGTATAATAACAAAGAGAACTGTATAATTTGTATTAAAACAAATTAAACTGCATTCATGAACTAACATCTACAGCGAGAAGTAGCATTTGGAACAAGATGTAACAGAATTTATGCCTATGCTAACTACATTTTAATGTGTTATTGAACATTAACTAAGAAATTAATATAATCAAAGATTAACATATGCATTTACTGTCAGTTTAGTTTAAAGGTACAGTAAGCAATATATTTTAAAAACTCTTTTGGCCACAGTGTCAGACTGAGTCCCATAACACACTTGTAGCCAATCAGCTGTAATCAAATAAGGAGGTCTTGTTGGGTTATGGGCAAGCTTTTTATGCTTTTAAATATCCACGTTGCTTTTGGCAAAAATTGATTAGTGCAGCTAAAATGAACTGGTGTTTATCAATGGAACCTTTTTAAATCATGGAACCTGTGTTAAACAAAAGGCTTATAAAGAATAAGAACTTTTTTCTTTCAAAATCTCCGGCATCTCATAGGCCAGATTAGCAAGTGAAAATGTTTGAAAACAAATTGCCTATTTAGACTGTAAGCATTTGTTGCTGTGATGAACATCACTGCCAAATACACTGTTAATATTCTTAAAAGTCACTCTGAACATTCATTCATTCATTCAGTTTCTTTATGGCTTAGTTCCTTTATTATTCTGGGGTTGCCACAGTGAGGCTCGAACCAGTGGCCTTCTTACTGTGGGACGACAGCACTACCCACTGTGTTGCCCCACTCTGAACATTTATATTATAAATAATTATTCATGTTATTTTTAAGTGCTAATAATAGCAATGTCATACACAGGTCCATTATCATAATAACTCTATTGCTGGACATCAGCATGTCTAAAAACATGCACAGTCTACTTTACACATAATAAATGTGTATGTGCTTTTGAAACAGGAAAGCATTTTTCACTCTTCGCTCTGAAAATGAAGAGCTCAAGGGTTTAGCGAATCTTCAAAGTGTGGGACAGAAGAGCACGGCCAGTGGGCAGCTGGTGGATGCAGTTGGCGCAGAGGTGAGTTTGCTGGATCAGATGGTACTGTCGCTATTATGTTTTTTTACTGCAGTGTTTCATGCATGTTTGTGTTTCAGTGTAAGGAAAGTGAGTCAGTGAGTGAGCAGACGGTGCAGCTGAAGTCTGACCTTGCGCAGGTCCAGCAGGAGAGCAGAGAACTGCAGGAGAGACTCATGGTGTCTGAGGCCACAGTTCAAGCTCAAGCGGAACAGCTCAAAGACTACAGAGAACTGCTCAGTGAGTGAACACAGCCTCAGAGAGGAAACTACTGATGCAAATGTTTGGCAGTCAAGAGGTTTTGCACAGAAATCCAAGTGTAAAGTTTTATTTATTACATTTGTTTTCCATAAAAATCCAAAATTGGGTTACAAAATTTGGCCCTGGAGTCATAAGTGACTTTTTTGTGAACTTGAGATGTATAAATCAATTGAAAGTTGATTAAATAAGATCCAAAGATGTTCGAAATACATACTTTGTACATAATTACAAAATACATAATTTGACAATCTAATCTGAGGGTTAAAAGCTAAATGTAAAATCTAAATACTGCGAAAATTGCCTTTAAAGTTGTCTACATTATGCGTTTACTCAATTGAGTTTTGATAGATTAACAGTATGAAATGTAAAAAATCTCTTAATGGAAAATGATGTTTACACTGTAAAAAATGCTGCCTTATTTGTTTTAGTTGAATTAAATGAAGCTTTCTAGTCATCTCAACTTACATCAATCAAACTGAATAAAATATAAAGATACACTTTGTATAATTTGACAAATTTATTTTAAACCTGATTAATTTATTCAAATAAGTTAGAGCAACATCCAAATATTTGTTGTCTTGACTTATTGTAATTCATCTTTTTATAGTGTACTAATGCTTTTTGGTGTAATACAAATGATCATTTTTAATCAAACAATGTATTTTTGGCTATTTCAACAAACATAAAGTGGTGCAACTTTAGACTGGTTTTGTGGCCCAGAGTCACTTATTAAATTAACATTATGTTTAGCTATTTTTTAAATATTAGGGTCGATTTTCAATTTGTTTTTGTTAATTGTTGTTCAAATAAATTTGACACTTTCTAGTACCATAATGCCATATGAAGTACACAAGTATAAATACATTGTATATAATAGACAAAATTGTATTACAGTATTGTACTGTATTGTATTACACTTCAGTTTAAAATGTAGGTTCCTAAAACAGCAGTTTGTCTTGTGTTTCGTTTAGCGGAAACATCGGTACAGCAGGACAGTAAGCAGGTCCAGGTGGACATTCAGGATCTGGGCTATGAGACGTGTGGCCGCAGTGAGAACGAGGCAGAGAGAGAAGACACCAGCAGTCCAGGTGAACACATTCACTGTTAACACTAGAGGGCAATACTGACAATACTAAGTCATACTGTTTAAAGAGATAGCTCACCTAAAAATGAAAAATTACATGGGCACAAAAGAAGATATTTTGAAGAATGCTAAAACAGGTTTGAAGCAAGGGGAATAAGTGATGACAGATTGTTCATTTTGGGTGGACTGTCACTTCAAATTTATGGTTACACTTTAACTATACTTATTCCATGGAGGTATAAACAGCACACACCTGCTCTCTCTTTCTCTCTGTCAGCCTGTCACAGCTGATTCAGGGGAAGGACTAGAAAATCTCACATGTAAAAACTGACAAAAATTCGGACAAATATTGTGCTGCAAAGAGTAAAACTATTTTAAACTTAGGCCTACCTTGGCAAATGACCATGGAATAAGCGGGATAATCAATGGCTTGCCATGCGTTAAAGTATTTTAATGCACTCCGTGGAGGCGGAGGTCCTTTGCCTCCACGTCGTGCATTAAAATCCTTTAACGCATGGCAAACCTTTGATTATCCCTTACATATACATATTATACTATGCATATGAATTAAAGGCCTGGAAAGTACTCAAAAGCAAACATAGGTCCTTGTACTGTAAGTGTTTGTATTTAAAGTGTATGGTGTTATTTCAACAACTGTACTGTGCTGCTTTCAAAAACTGAATGAGAAAACAAAGAAATTCTTAATTTAAAAATCTTACATCTAAATCTTATACATGAACTATGAAGAAAAATGCATTTTATAAATACTTAAGAATTTACATTTGAATATTACCAGTATTGAATTCAACTAATTTGATTAAAGTTCATTGAACATGACTTTAAAACGATCAACATTTTTGAAAAGGACACATTCAAAACATCATCATTATGATATTTTAATGTAAATACTAAGTGTAAATGGATTGTTATGTACAGGAAGGACTTTGATGGTGCAATATATGCAAGGGGTGAGAATTACAAAGGTGCTCGATTTAGATTTAAAAGTCCTTGAAAGAGTGGGAACCCTGCATATACAAGTATTGAGAAATATTTATTGACTGCATGTACTTAATATATGGTTAAGGTTAGGATGAGCGTTGAGAGTTAGTTGCATGAAATTATGCATAATTTATTACAAAAATTAGTACATTAGTACAATTAGTACAAAAATTTGTACAAAAACGTTTTGCCAATTTTGCAATTTCTTATAAATATTTATTTATAAGATTTTTCACAAGTGACAAAATATCAAACATTTTAGAATACTATTGTACATTTTGATATGATTAGAGAGAGAAGGAAAATAACCAAATTACCATGGATCCAAAATGATTGAACAATTATTGATTGCCAAAATAAATATTACGAAAATAAAAACCAAAAAAGTAAATAAAAACATTTTTTTTAAAAAACACTTGTGCCCACCTAAACAACTGTTTGCACAAAAAAACTGTAAGTCTGATAACATGAGCCGTCACAGAAGAATGTAAAAATGATTTTTAAGTATACAGGGAGTGTACATATTTCCAAGAAGAGAATCCCATATTTTATAAAAAGTTCTCTGAAGAACCTTTCAGTGAGTGTCTAATTCTATCAAGTTTAATGAAGTGTATTAAACATTGAAGCTTCATTTTATTGACACAAGCATGTCCTGCTGTCCTGCAGAGTTTGATGATCTGGAGCTCTGCACATCTCTCTCCTATCGGGACGCCGGCTCTCAGTGGTGGGCCGGTCCCGCCACACACAGCTCTGGAAAACCTGAACATGATGTGACGTACCTGCAGCAGCTGGTGGAGGATCTGCGTGGTCAGCTGTCCCGATCTCAGGCTCTGATCCGCAGCCTGCAAGCCCAGATGCGTGACCACACTCCAGTCGGCACTCCTCGCAAGGTCAACTGGGGCCTGGATAACTCCGAGACACAGAGTACAGCTGAAGAGGATGAGGGCTGGCAGTCGTCGGACGGTTTCGGGTCTCTGCCCCGGCAGCCCAAGAAGGACCGAGAGCTGCAGGAGCTCGTCTCACGTGTGACGTCACTGGAGGAGCAGCTCAGAAAGGGCAAAGGTCATGCAGATGATGGCAAAACCGGAAACTGGCCGGGGTGAGTACATTCATAATATAACATGTAACATGCGTAATATATCAATTTTTATTTTAAGATTTGATATGTTAGAAAGTTTCATATTTATTTCTATATTAAATATGAAAGTGAATAAATGTAAGATTAATACATTACGTTAACTGTAAGTTAAAAATAGCAATATTTAGGTAGTTGTTTTTCAAAATTATTTGTTAATTAATTCAATGTTTCTTTTTATATATATATATATTTAAATGTGTAACTTATTTAATTATACACTTTTTGTGTTTTTTAATAAGTAATTCGTAGTAGGGCTGCATGATATTAGAAAAATCTGACATTACGATATTTTGTATTTCTGCGATACACATTGCGATATGAATACGGCTTTATTTGGAAAGAATTCTTTGTTTTAGATTGATTTGGGATGATTTTGTAGAGGAGTGAATCTCAAATAATATATCACAAATAACTTACAAGCATGGATAAATACAATATAGAAAAGTTAAGTGAGTAATAGTTTTCTAGAGAGTCTAACAGTAATTGTACAGATATTGAACAGTCAACAGTGAGAAGTATTCATTATATATTGTGTAATCTTTAATAAAGTTACAAACAACATAGAATCGGACTGTATTGCCTTTACTTCTTTTTTGGTAAGACACTTGATTTTTAAACCTTAAAGCCTTTTAAACAGTGGGCCAATGATGTGTTGTATTTCCTTAGTTGGGAAAAAAAATTTAGACTTAATTTAAATGGTTCTGGCTAAGTTCACTACCATGTGGCGTCCTTTCATAAATTCCTTTTAAAGCCAAATGTAATTGTAAGTGGACACAATGATGCTGATGCTGATGCTGTCAGGTTTTGCTTGTATTGCACTGATGTTGTCTTCATTTATTTTGTCTTTGTTTGTATGTACAGTACACAATGTTAAAGCACTATGTTTCTATGTATGTTGTGTTGTTAGTTATGTTGATTAGTGAATGTATGTTTTTTTGCCTGTTTCAATAAATAAAAAGGGGAAAAAAGTTACAAACATTATAATTTCTAGTGGCCGGATGTTTTAAACATTGAAATGTTCACACAGTCACAGGCCTTAAAGGGATAGTTCACTCAAATATTTTAATTTGAATTTCATTAAAGGGTGAAATAAAAATAGTGAGTAAAGTTTAATTTTTGGGTGAACTTTAAATTTAAAAACACATGCAGATGTTATTTTACTCCATTATAATTAAACTCTGCACTGATTGTAATCAACTATAATCCCAGCTCAACATCGCCTGTCCTGCGATGTGACTATTGCAGGTGCACACATTGCGATATCGATGCTGAAACAATATATTGTGCAACCCTAAGTCGTAGATAAGTAAATTACGTTTACGTATTACAAGTTTACGTACTCTGTGTATGGAAATGTCTATAAAAGTAAATGTCAGATAAAGTTATAATTATTATATTGGATTAGCTGTCCATAACAAAACATTTTTTTCTACTAACAGGAAATATTTTAATCTAATAAATATTAATTAATGTGAATAAAATGAAATGTAATTTTTTCTTGTATTTTTATACATTTAATTTAATTATTTATATTATTCTCATTAGATCTTAATTTTCCTTTTTTAAACCGTGTTTTAATAATGTATTATATTTGTATGTATTTGTTTACTTATTTATAGTTTACCTTATGATATCTTCATTCCATATTAAATCAGCTGTAAGAACTACACATTTCACAGGTCTATTTTCACCATTATATCATTTTACAAGCATCACTTTTCCCATTCTTCCTGCAGTAAGTTTGACACGCTGATCCAGGCCCAGGCCCGTGAGCTGTCTCACCTGCGGCAGAAGATGCGGGAGGGCCGCGGCATGTGCCACATTCTGACCCAGCACCTCGGAGACACAACCAAGACCTTCGAAGAGCTGCTGCGCTCCAATGACATCGATTACTACATGGGCCAAAGCTTCCGAGACCAGCTTTCTCAAAGCATCTCGCTCGCACAGAGAGTCAGCACCAAGATCAGCGGCCGTGAGTCACAAACATACATCTCTCAATGCTTTCCTTTAACCAAAACATTGCATTGAATTATTTCCCTCTTCACAGGAGATCACTCTGAGGTCCCGGATGATAAATCAGGCCATGAGCTGCTTGCAATACGGTGAGTCAGCTGAATACTTTATTGATCAGAGCTTGTCGTCAAATCAGGTTTCCCTCTGCTGTCAGTAAACCAAATCAGCCAGAACATGTGATGAGTACAGCACATGGGCCATATTGATTGGTTGAGATTTCTTTTCTATTGAGCTACTGGACTGACACAGTTAAACCCCCAATGAAGAGACTCTAAGAAATGTCTTGGCTCAGCTTTTAACTAAGTATAATTGGTTGCATTGTTTTGCATGTTCACAAAGCAGGGCAGATGTAATGTAATGATTACTTTGGTTGTGTGTGCGTTTGGCGGACGTTTTGGCGTCCTATTGACTTGGACACCAGCTGTCATGAGTTTTCCACCCAGTAAGCATCATGGAAATGTTTGTCTGTGCTGGATGGATCAATGTGAGAGATTATTTTAGTAATTAGACATGGTCAAGTCATTGATAGGTATCTCAATTCTCCATACATCCTTAGGCTGGCATTTTGACTGTAAGTATACTATATAGTAGGGCTGCATGATATTGGAAAAATGTAACATTGCGATATTTTGTTATTCTGAGATTATAGATTGCGATATGAGTACAATTATACCAGTAGACTTAATAATAGATTAATTTGGAAAGATTTTAAGAATTTTAGATTGATTGGAGTGATTCTGTATGGGAGTGCTTCTGCATAAAATATAATAAACTAATTAAAAGCATAAATAAATAAAATAAAGAAAAAGATACGATTGAAATAAACAGTGTTTTAGTGTTTTCCGAGTCTTACAGTGTTCAGGTACAGTAATTGAATAATAATTCAGTAAAATTAATCATTTTTCAAGCTACAAACGTAAGTGACAAACATAATTTCTTATGCCTGAATGCTTAAAACAGTCACAGGTCTCATAAACACAGGCAAATGGAAAAAACTATAATACAGACAATATATTTTTTTCAGCCGTACTATATAAATGCATTCATTATATACTGTGAATATATACACCTATAGGGATAAAAAGGAGATCAGTTGGAATTTCTCTGTGTGATTTATAATTTGTAGTTAGGAGGATGTGTATTGTTTTTTATTTTTTATGTTTTTTTATTTATTCTTTAAACTACTGATGACATTTCTTCACATGAGGTTTGTCTATGAGAGCATTTTGTATCAATCTTTAGATAACACAATACCATTTTGTGGAAAAGCCCTGATTTTTGATCTTTGCAACTGAAAGGATTTGTTATTTTGACTTTGTCATTTTCTGAAGAAAAAAGCATAATAATATAATAACTGTAATAATATAATATAACATAATATTTGAAAATCTATTTTTAATTTGATAGGAGTATTATCAGATCGTTATTGAATTACACAAATGTTAATACTTTACTCAAACCTATACCTTGTAAGTCAATAGAATTTGTGGTCTTCTAATTTGTCCATAGCTGTGTGTGTGTATGTACAGTTGAAGTCAAAAGAATATAAGAAATCAGTTATTAGAAATGAGTTATTACAACTATTTTGTTTAGAAATGTGTTGAAAAATCTCTTCTTTCTATACAATAGAAATCGTGGAATAAAATATACAGCTGGGCTTATAACTCAGAAAGGCTAATAATTCTGACTTCTACTGTTATTATTATCCAGAATGCTGCTGCCAGGATTTTGACCAGAACCAGAAAGTCAGAGCACATCACACCTGTCCTCAGGTCTTAACACTGGCTCTTAGTTACATTCAGAATAGAATTTAAAGTATTATTACTTGTCTATAAATCACTAAATAGCCTAGGAACTCAATACATTACAGATATGCTCACTGAATACAAACCTAACAGATCACTCAGACGATTAGGATCACGTAAATTAGAAATTCCAAGGGTTCAGTCAAAGCAGGGTGAATCCACCTTAAGCTACTACGCCCCCTACTGCTGGAATCATCTTTCAGATATGATCAGATGTGCTCCAACAGTAGGTACATTCAAAATGAGACTTAAAACGAATCTGTTTAGCTGTGCCTTTACTGAGTGAGTATTCAGCTACATCCAACAGATCACACTATTGTGTCTTTCTTTTTTTTCATTCTTTTCTAAAATGTTTTAACACATTTTAAAATGTTTTTATTTTTATTTTTATTTTTTTCTTGTTTCTTTTATTCGTTTATGTAAAGCACTTTGAATTACCATTGTGTATAAAATGTGCTATATAAATAAACTTGCCTAGCCTTGCCTTTACACAGTATTTATTGATAAAGTGAGAATGGCACTTTTAAAAAAAATATTTTCAGTTTTCATGACTTTTTTCATCATCTTATCCCTCCACTTCCATCTGTAACTCAGTTAGTTCACTCTACCCTTTCGTGAGCATTGAAGTGGACTTATTTGACTTTGCCTACAGGCACGGTTGAACGATGCTATACGCTAATGCTAATGTGAGCTGTCAGAGGCTTGCTACATAATGTCACCGCTGGTTCTAGGGCGTCTCTGGGAGTTTAAGGACTCATGGGACATTTTAACGGAATTCATGGCCTCGTTCTGTACGCTGTCAGATCCCCTACAGGAGATGACCCTTATTTTTCTTTCCTTTACATCATTATGCATTGTGTTGAACCGGTGTTAGTCAGTGAGTGTGAGTTCAGGAGCTAAGAGGATCTGTTTTTACAGTTTTTATATCGATCAGAGAAGGTATTTTTCAAATATTTTTTTAACATTTTAATATTTTTGAAGTTTCTCCATGAATATCTAATCAGATCAGAAGGATCTGGACTCAATGTTGCACTCATTTCTGGTGAAATGGAACTCCACTTCCTTTTTCTATTTTTTATGTGTCCATGTGTAGTACACTGTGTCTCTAAGCACTATGAGTCATTCAGAGCTGGGTTGAATTAGTTTGCTGGATGGGTTAGTTGAAGGAATGGTCTAATTTTGAAGACAATCACGAAAGAAAAAACGAACATAATAGGGGCAATATTTGTCTTTGAGATAAATTGATTTGTTTTTCATTTTGTATTATTGTATGAGAAATGAGTGAGGTAAACAACCAAATAAAAATCCCCTAATTTGAAAAAATTATAATTTTAAAAAATTATAAATTATAAAAAATAGTTTTTGAATTGTGCAAAAAATGGTTAATGTGAATAATTAAATAATAATAAAAACACAGTTACCCAATAAGCTCGGGTGTAGTGAACATTACAACCAGATGACTAATCAGATGTGTCTATCATGCTTGCCTTTTTATTACTGTTGATTACTAGGTCACAAATTTTGCACATAGCCACTCTAATAAATTGATAGAAATGCATTGAATTCATTTTTGGGTTTTTAATTTTTCAAAAAGATTCACTTCACATTGGTGAAGTGAAATGGTGATGATGATATTTCTGGGTCTTGAAAATGCAAATGTCTCAAAATTTGAGAAAATGAGAATAAAAAAAACAATGTTGGAGTAAAAAAAAAACCAATACAGTTTTACAAAAAGGCATTGACTTTAACTGCCTGGCATGCATTATGAATTAATTTATTAGTTTTTGTGGCGCCAGAACAGGGGTCGTTTTGACAACATTGCTGTTTGTTTGCAAAGAAAATGAAAAGATATTAAACCTATGAGCTGATTTTTTTTGTGTGTGTGTGTGAATCGGACACTTGATCTTTTTGTGTATTGAACACATACTGTAAGTGCAAACTGTGTAGTTCTGTAATGATTGGATGCTGAAAACAGACGTGCAGATGCGCATGCATTTTGTTATCGAGTAGTCATGCAGGCAATGGTCACAAACAGGAGTAAACAGGAGCGTGAAGGTAATCCAAAAAGCGAGGTCAAAAACACCAGAAGACTAGACAAGGAAAAACACTTTGTAATGTTCGCAAGTAAACAAGACTCAACAATATGTGTGAAACTGAGACGTGTCTTTATATTCCAGGTAATAATTTAATGAACTTCAGCTGTGTCTGTGTTTGTCATCAACAGAAATCAGGAACTGGTGTGTGTAAGGTGCATGATTGTATTTGTTGTTCAGTTCAATGGCCGATCAAACTGCTCGATCGCTGGTGGTCATAAGTTCATTCAGTGAATCAATTTCTTTAACTTGTGAAACTCACCAGTGTAGTTCTGATAACAGTCTGTGTATAATATTGATGCACATTATAATAATAAATGAAAACAAATTAATTCTGAAAAAAAATATTTTGCATTTGATCAAATTAATTACTTCTTAGCCAGCTATTTGATTGCATTTATGACCCTCTAAGAAGAGTGTGAAAAAATATATATTTTAAAGGCTACATAAAAAAAGAACATTTTATTTATTTTCTTCAATTCTTCAAGAATTGTTAATGAAGCTGTTGAGGAACCCAAATCGTTAAGCAGAATATGATCCGGAACCGATTAATTTCTTTTAATGATATTTCATCCGTACCGCACCAAAGAATGAATAGTTTCCAAGAGATCATTTATTCAATAATATAATTTGCTTCTTACATCACAGTGAGTCTGTCTTCATCCTAATGGCTTTAATTGGAGTTTAGAGTCATCTTTTTTCTATCTGGTCATGCACATCACCTCCTTGTCCCTTATATCCTTCGTAGCTGTGTTTTGGATGCTCACAGCCAGAAAGGGATGATTTCCAGTGTGTAATCTCCTTCTGGAAATGTCTCTAATATCGCAGCCTTTAATGAGGTAAAAGAGAGTGAAAGGGTGCGCAGATGGCCAACCAGATGCACAGACTTAACCGTATTTGGTTGCTAGTCAGCTTATTTAGCCGGAGCTTGTAATTGAGTGAAAACGGAGGGGGATTTGCATTGGTTTGATGTGTCCTAAGTGTTTTCTGTGTGTTTTCGTGTTCTCTCGAGAACATTTGCCCTGGGACAGAGCTGTCACATGGTTGGTAGCTGTGCCGTGACCAGCCGGCTCTGGATTGGTGTTGACTTCAGCGCTAATCAGGTTAAGTTATTAAAACCTCATGAGTGAAATAGGTCAGAGGCAGCTAAAGCTGACAGAGAAAGAGAGCGGCGTAAAGATGTGAAACTGGTGGAAGAAGAAGACCACATGCGAGGCCATGTGAAAGAAGACTGACTGAATGCCAGAAAAAGAGGAACCGCAGAACAAATATCTGTTTTTTTCTTTATTTGGAATACATCTCCATTCAAAAATAAGAAGAAACCTTTACCATAAACAACAAGGACATGCTCTGTTTTGTTTTGTGAAGATTTATTAAGAAGAATTTATTAGGGTCACCTGATTTTACAAGCGTGAAATAGTGTGGATATGCTTTATGTTTGTTAACTGGAACACAGATGTGTCTCTTTTGACTGAAGCACACTGTTTATGCACAGTGGAACACATCAGCCCAAAGGCAAGGACCTCATATACAGTACACGCACACACACCACCATGAGGGTTTGTTGTGTTTGAGAGCTCATGGGGAAGGATGTTACGTTTCAGGAAGACACTCTGATTACCCTTTTCCTCCTTTGGGAATAAATAGAAAAGCACAAAGGATCTGGTCTCTGAGTACAAGGACTGGCTGAGCATCAGGGGCTTTTGTTTCTTCGAAATCCAGACTTTCAGGTTGGTTTTGCGATTACTTGATTCTCAACGATGTGTTCAACTGGATATTGTCAACCAACAGGGACTTGAAAAGAAGTTTGGATACAGCCGACCACGTTGGATGTCACAACACTTGGTTTACTATTGTTTCCGCTTCATGTGGATGCAGTAAAACTCTCCGTTGTGCTTGGGAATAAACAGATCAGTGTAATCTCGGGATTTGTGTCGCGCCCAACTGCCTGCTGGAGATTCCCAACTCCTCCCCCACCACTACTCGCAATCCGGCAAACCCCGCTTGTTTCGTCATCCAAATGATTGCAGCCCCATTACCACGGAGACCCAGTTGACAGGCGCAGCATCGGCTGCTGGTCCTGCGGCCTCTGACCAGCTACTCTGTGTAGCCCAGCCAGCGGTGAATTCAGGGAGTCAGGATGAAGAGGCTGTGACCGGGTCTCGAGGCAGCGCTAGGGGTCAGGCTGGTCGAGGCGCTATGGCTCCACTGTGGAAGTCCATGCTGTCCAAAAGCAGCCCACTGTACCGTGACTCGCTCTTCTCCTTCTCTCTGTGGGAATGGCAGGTGCAGAAGAGAGAGCTGGCTATTCTAACTAAACAGACAGAAAGGGAGAGGAGAACCATGCACAGGCAGATTGAGAAGTAAGAGCTTCAAGGTGCTTTATGGGTGTATAGGTTTTTGAATCAACTTGGGTATTTAGAACAATATTTGTGATTTTACTGTTCTTTTGAGACGTTAAGACTTTTAAAATGTCTTTTAAAGTCTTTATTTGATTAAAAAAAACTGTAAAATGGTAATATTGTGAATTACTTTCCTCTTTTCATATATTTGTCATGCAAACAAGAGTAGTCCTTAGTGTCACGTGATCATTCGGAAATCATTCAGATTATTTGAAACATTCATTTTTATAAATGTTTTAATAACATGTATTATATTGTTGTCATATTAAGTGATGAAACAGTTATAATAAATAATTTTGTTGAAACCAGTTGTTTAACATATAGAGAGTTTGAAGGTTTTTTAAATGTACTGCATAATTTATAGCATTGAAAAATGTCTTTAATTTTTACTTTGGATTTATAATGCATCCTTGCTTATTAAAAAACTAATCTATTAAATAAACAAACCATTTAAAATATATGTTTCTATTGCATTTCACATGAAATGCCTGTGAAAAATATTTTCAGCTTCTCAAAAGACAAGACAAAGTTAAAGTTGTCATATGTGCAACAGCATAAAGAACGACACTGTACTGTAAGAACAACACTGTGTTCTGTCAGTGCACTGCCCATGGCATTTTCTGGGTTATAACTTTTGTTGGTGTTGTGGAATTATGGTGCTTATGACTGTGTTTTCAGTTGATTATTTCCAGAAAGAGCACATGATGTGAGAGACATGACACAGATTGATAGGATGTTACTGTGTGTGTTTTGGCTCAGACAGAACAAAAACAGGTCCTAATTAATCCAGCTTGGAACAAACACTGGGTACAAAATTAGCCTAATGCCCTGCATGCGGGACACACCTGGCATGCGCCAAACAGAATATGGTGACAATTTGCATGTACAACACACTTAATTTGGATCCACATAAGCATAATAAACCCAAAATTCACTTTTATCACAACCTGGCATTTGCATTTATTTGGTTGACAGTTTTGACTTGCAGGAGAGGAGAATCATCATCGTCAATTGTTTCATCAAGTTTGTGCTTATATATTGTGAATGTATTGTATTGAATAAATTACGTAAATGTGAGAATGCTTATTTTGTGTGGAAAGAAAATCAAGACCTCCTATTTCACAATGTTTGTGCAGTAATGTGGCAATATTTTCTAGGTATAGGTTCCATGTGTTTGCAGATTGCGGCAACATTTCTTTTGATTCATGCAATAGAATAAATTAAATATTTCCTTTCCACCCCAAACCCTGCCATGCCAAACAACAGGATATTTTGTTGATCATTAGGTTCTCCAGCTGTGTGGTCCCATCCACTCCAGTATCTGATTGATCCAAACCCACTCTTCCTAATAAATATTCATTTAACATGGCAGATGGTTAGGTTTATTTGAATCCTCACTATGCTAAATGCCATTGTCCTCTGTTTTCAGGCTGAGCAAGGAGCTTCAACAGAAAGACAAACTCATTGAGTCACTACGCTCCAAACTTGACCAGCAACAACCACGATCAGATACACCTACTAGCAGTCATGCTTTCTCTGTGGCCACAGACCAATCAGATAGGACATCCTTTGTGTCAGATGACCACGGCTCAACCAATGAGGATCTAGAATTATGCTCTGAACTGGATGCTGCCAGTGAATATGGCCAAGAAGAGGCAGCAAGAAGTGCCAAAGGTTTTTTAATTTTAATATTATCATCATGCTTCCTCATTTATTCATCATTTCCTTTTGTAATCACACCCGGGTTAGCTTCTCATCATCATTTTTTCATTGTTCATCTGTTTTGTTTCAGAACCACGCAATAATAGAGGCTCAGCCTTGTCACATGCATCCAATCCTCCATCCATAACTTCCTCTCACAGCCACCAGTCCTCCAACACCTGTCCTAGCATGCACTGCACACCACACAGACCATTGGAAACCCAGGAACAAGCAGGTAGGAAGAGTAAAAGAGTACCGAAACACTTTTGTCATTTTCAGTTCACTCAAAGCACAATGGTATTCTATTACAAATCACACTATCGCTCAAATGTTTGGGATCTGTAACAAATTAAAATTTTGTTCTGCAAACATGGATTGAATTGGTAAAAGGGTCAGTAAAGACATTTATAAATAAAAAAATAAAATGATAATAAATGAAAACAAATGCTGATATCTTGAATAAAAGAATACATTAGCATTAAACCATCATGTTAGAATTTAGGATGTTAGGATCATATGATGCTGAAGACAGGATTTTTTTAATATATGAAAATAAACTTATAAATGTAAAAATTGCTTATGAAAATATTTAAAAAGTTGTGCTGATCCCAGAATTTTGAACGGTAGTGTGTATATTATATGTATGTTGTTCATATTTCAAAAGATTTAGTTTGTTCCAGTGTAGACATTAACAGTCATACCCAATGAAGTTGGTAGCTGTGAGTCTGTAGCTCTTTCTGTGTGTGTCCTCCCATCAGGCCTCACTACTGTACCTCTATCCAACTCCGTTCCTTTCTCCGCCTACCTCCACTGTCCTCAAATGTGCTCTCAGCCTGTGTTTGACCCTCATGTTCACCCCTTGAGAACCCGTCACCCTTATGGTGGGGGATTCTCTCTGGCAGAGGTTCACCAAGAGCTTCAGATGCTCCAGAGACAGCTTGGAAACAGTGAGCCTGCATCTGAGTGTGTGTGGCACAGAATGATTCCTACTAATTATTCCATTAAAACACTATTGGCAAAATTCAAAAATGCTATTGCCAAAGAGAAGATCAGAAAGAAGACCAAAACACGCAATATGACATTTTTTTAATCAAATTTGAGAAATCATTGATACACTAAGCAGTCGTTGATTGTGGAATCACTAATTTGCATGCAAAAAGTCTTTTTCTTTACCTGTTTTCCCTAGAAAATATCTAAACATCAACTAGACTAAATGGAAGAAAATGTGTAAAAGTCTAACCTTGCTAATACGTTTTTTTTGGGGGGGGGGATTTCTGAGAAAATATTAACTAATGTTAGAAAAATAGATTGCACAAAAATGTTTATTCATTGCACAAAAATGTACATAAATTAATGTGTTATAGCTTCACTTACATATTGCATTTTCAGCCCTCTTACACCTTTGTGATTCATGCTACTACCATTATATGTTCGTTTACACTAACATTTGAAGGTTTAAAATTAGTATTTTTGTAAATATGAAATACTTAATGTACTTATACTTTTCACATTACAGGTTATCATGGGCCTCAGGTTAAACCTCTTCCTTCATTTCCACTGGGCCCCCATACTCAACCTGACCATAGCAGTTTACATCCACTATCCCATCATGCCTTTGAACAGTCGCCTCTCAGCAGCCAGCACACGAGTCCTGCTATGAAATCAGGGTCAAGCCTTCTGGAGAGCAGTGCAATGTGGGATATGATGTATGGCCCAAGACCTTTAAGACCAGGCCCATATGGAGATGTGTCCTCTGGTTCTTCTGGATATCAGTCAGGCCACACCGGTCAGATCTTGGAGTTTTCATTTTAATGCTAATAGGTGGTGTTATATATTGTTATATCAAACTTATTCAGCCCTTTCTATTCTAACATTTAGGGACCGACTTAATGGAGGAGCACCTTAGGGAAATTCGCACTCTCCGACGGCGTCTTGAAGACTCCATCCAGACCAATGACCGTCTGAGACAACAGCTAGAGGAGAGACTGGCCGCTTCTGCAAGAAATGGAGGTCAGAGACCTACACAGTCATATAATAAGTTACAATGCTGTGTTTAAGCTATATTATAATGCTTATATATTTCACATTTTAAATATATTATAACATTTTCTCTTATCTTTAACTAGCAGGAGCAGCGCCCACTAACATCTACATCCAAGGTCTTGATTCTGTCAGTCAGCTATCCAATGAGATTCGAGTGCTGAAAGAGGAAAATCACGCCCTGCAGAGCCAACTCCAGCAGGCCAGCACAGGTAAGATCTTAGTCTTTCCATGTTTTTATAGAATGAAATGTTAGCAGTTGTGCTCTATACCAGCTTTAATGTATATTAAGTGTAAATAAGCAAGCATAATTCTTGTCAGTGTTTACCTAGTAGTAGAATAGTTAGTTAGTCCATACCGAATGTTGCTCAGTATTGGCATTTTTAAAAAAAATAAAAATTCACTTAGTTGGTATCTTGGATTAAGAAGTGTTAGTTTGCATTTCTATTATCATTGTGTAAGGCCTTATGTGTAAAATCATTGTATGCTATTTCAAACTAATGTTATTTTAGTATTTGTGTCCCAATTTAAATATGTTTTTTATGATTTTATTAGTCGTTTTAGCCAAAATAATGTAGTTTGTAGTAATTTTGTTGCTTGTTATTGTCATTCTCATTTTCTTTATATATGTTTTTTTATTGTCGTAGTTATTTCCTTCTTATATCGCCCTCTCTCTATATATAGTTTATTTTAGGTGTTTTTGTAATTTTACTTTTTTTTTATGTTTACGTTTATGTTGGTTAATTTTTGGTTTTTGTTAATTTAGTAAATCCAGTTCAAAACGAAATGAAAACTTATTCCAGTTTATGACAAAGTACCAATTGTAGCCAGTCTGCCCTGAGTCCTGCTAAGTGTTGCATTTGCATGCAGATGGCAGTAAAGAGATGGAGCGACTGAGAGAGGCGGTTCTGTCTGAGCGTAGCCAGTTAAAGCAGGCGGAGCTTGAGGCAGACAAATGGGCGGATCAATGCAGGCGAATGCAGGCTCAGATCAGAGATCAAACTCAGACTGTGCTGCAGCTTAAAGAAGAGAAACAGAACAGCCTGGACAACACCACCAGGTACAGTGACGATCTTGAGAAAAAAAATGCATTCTGGACAAAACTGACAGGGCGCATTGAATATTCTTGCTTAATCTTCTGTGAACAGGCTACAGCATGAGGTGAATGTTCTCCAGCAGCAGTTGAGTGAGTGTCAGTGTCTAGTGCACACACTGCAGTGTGAACTACAGGTGTACAAGAGAGTCTGTGGCACTGCTGAGAGCAACACAGGTAAGAAACAAAAGCACCTGTCTGAAACTCTCTATCAGACATTGCTAACTGCACTAATTGATTTAAAATTACTGTAATCTGTGTAGAATGTGCAGCCATCCAGCGTTAGATTAAGAATAGGGTAACCAAACTGATAATTCTGTAAAAATGGTTACTTCTAATTTTCTATTTTGGTGCACTTAACTCACTGCGACTCTGTGATTGCTGGAATTTTCTTTACAGCATTATGAGTGATGTAGTTCCGCTACATTAGTTGAACATTAAACACAGTTGTTTTAAAAATAAGTTGAAATAATATGAACAACTTGGTTAAAAAAGCAATTGACAATTGATTAACAAACCCCATGCTCAAAACAGGTCTGTCTTTGAAATTTTATTCTATATTCAGAAAATGAAATAAGGGTTACTTTTAGAACCCAACTGTTGCATTCTCTTAAAACTCATGTACTATATCTTGCAACCTCTACTGTTTTAGGTTCAGGACTGACTTTGACCTTTGACCTGCGTGAGCGAGAGTCCAACATACAGTTGCTGGAGCAACAGTTGAGAGAGAGGCTAGATCAGTGTATGCCCCGCCCCTCTGCCAGGAAACAGCTCTTCCTTGGTGAGATAATAATCATAATCAGTAATTAATTTCTCTTGGCTTCAATACAGTGACCCTGGACCACAAAACCAGTCATATCGGTTAGTTTTTGGAAATTGAGATTCCAAAACATAATCTGAAATCTGAATAATTAATCTGGTTATTGATGTATGGTTTGTTAGGATAGATGGAACAATATTTGGCCAAAATACAACTGTTTGAATATCGAAAGTCTAATGGTTAAAAAAATAAGCAAATAAATAAATTCAAAATCACAATTAAAGTTGTTCAAATTAAGCTCTTAGGCATGTTACTAATCAAAAATTAGGTTTTGATATATTTAGGGAGGGTAATTTACAAAATATCTTAATGGAACATGATCCTTACTACTTGATATTAAAGTAATTTTTGGTTCTTTTACATTACTTTGATCAGACTTTTACATTATATTTTTGCCTATTCACACAAATATATCCTCTCTATGCAACATGAGACAATAGTCATTGTGCTCCAGGGTCACATTTGATTCACACGGAATCATTGTGACATATTCATATTTACAATACACCCTTATATTTAACTTATATTTCCATCGACTCTGGTCTCTCTGTTTGCTGTAGACCAATCACCATCTCCTCCTGTTCGAGATACAGGGTTCTCCAGCCCTGCTTCACCAGCCATCAAACAGCATGACCTGAAGCCTTATAAGTGTAAGAGTCTAATATGAAACACTTGTTGTTTAATGTAACAGTCAAACCACAGCAAACTGTTTCATCAATGCATGTCTTCTGATTTAGACGCTGATGCCGAAGGTCTGGAGGGTGAGGCACCTGATGGCTCCTTCGCCTGCAGGACAGGGCGCCATATGATCGGTCACGTGGACGACTTCAGTGTCCTTCAGCAGCAGCTACTGGAAGGAAAAGCGGTTATCCGAAAAATGGAAGCAGCACTGCAGGCCAGCACAGAATCTCATGATCTACCAGAGGTCAGCAAGAAGAGCTACTACTAATAATAATGGACAAATAGAAATGAATTTAGAAGGTCAAACTGTTGAAAATAAGTTAAGTAGGAATAAGTTTTTGTTTTACTTAACTTGTTTTCTCGCAGATAGCCCTAAAAACAATCCATGTTCACAATCCTTGAAATATAATCAAGTAATTCCAACAAAGATAAAGTTTATGGAGCACCAAATATAAGATAAGATATATATCATTATATATTATCATTACTCCACCCATTAATTCTCTTATATAATCTTATATTTGGTTTATGGATAAGTTTTGATTTGATGACTTATAATAAGTTTATTGATAAAAGTATTTAATTGTACCATTTTGTGTATTATATTAGGTGTTGTGTATTCCATCTGTAGTATTTTTAAAATATGTTTTAAAATGATTAATCATAATTAAAACAATAAATTAAACAACCTGGCTTTAAAGTAAATCTTTATGCTTTATCAATACTTTTTTTAATTTTCAAAACCTCTCTTTATTTATTTTTTTATTTTATTTAAACATTTATTTAAATGAAAAAAAAAAACTTACAAAAAGTTTATTGGTGTCTTTTCTCTGCAGGGTTATATGAGGAACTTGCAGGTCAGCACTAAGACGCTGAAGCAGATCCTGGAGGAGACAAGCTCTCTCTTAAGAATGTTCTGGAGAGCAGCTCTGCCCAGCACTGAGACTTCAGCCCAGCAGCTGAAAAAGGTCAGAGGGCATTTACAATTTGAACTTTTCAGTTATCACAATATTTCTCAGAAATGCTACAAAGTTGTGTGCTCATATCTAAACAAGATGTCACAACTAAACTTTGGTGTGCACCAATGAAGCAGACTGAGACATCTTAAAATGTAAGTCTCTGTACCCTAACTGAACCAGGAGTCTGTTTTTCGCACGTGGATTACTCAATTAGCTGGATTTGGTTATTGACGATTTGACGCAATCCGTTTCGTTCTTCAAAACTCGTCCGAGAGTGGTTGTCAAAGCAATAAGTCTGTAAGCACAAACCTGCTCAGGAGCAGGCTTATTTCATATAAACAGGATTAGATCAGTTCTTTGTCGAGCAAAGGTAATACTGAAAGTATGTACCGAATGCTGATATTTTCTTACAGTGGTAGTGGTATACACTTGGGAAAATAGTTAAAGAAAAATTTTTATTAAATCTTATGCAATCTGCACTCTGAAATAAAAGTACAAAGACTGTCACGGGGTGGTGCTCCCTAAGGGGTTCAAAGTGTACCATTTTAAGATACCAGCTTTAGTACAATTTGTGTGTATGATAATAGACATGCGCAATATTTGACAGTTTTTTTTTTTTTTTGACAAATAACAATTTAAGTAGTCTTTAACATGTTTTACAGCTAGTATGACTGTGATTTTATGCTTCGCAAAAGTTGCAGACACCTTTACAGATATCAAAATGCTTTTTTAAAATCCGCTCTAAATGTAAAACTAAATAAATTGCTAAATATTCTCAACACATGAAAGTTTAAAGCCTGCAGCCCAACAACAAATGTGGAAAGTTATTGCGTATCATATTTAATAAACCGTTTACTACGAATTTTAGGTCATTTAGCTCACCTGGATAATTGAATATTAATCAGATGATGTCATTACGCTGCTGTTCCATCAGCCAATCGTCTTGCTGATCATGATTTTCAGAATCAATAGATCTGTCCTTTACAACACACGCAGCAATCTCAGATTAGTTCATTCAGACATTTTAATCTGATTTGCGAACTTGTTTGAAGAATCAAATTAGCCAGAGATCAGTTATCAAGATTAAAAGATCCAGGATCTGTCTAATCATCTTGGATCATTTAAGTGATGTATGTGCAATAGACCCCAGGACAAACCAAGGGAACCAAAATATAAATATGAGAATGATTTTAGAAATGCTCCATTACTTCATTAAACCACACTGAATGTTTTGTTGTAATGTTTATATGTAGGAGCAGTCTTTGAGAAAGGAGGTCGTCGCATTGAGGTGCAAGTTGTCAGAACAAGAGCAGCTTCTCAGGGGCACGATGGAAAATCTGAGGGCCTCCAGTCAGACTAAAGACAGCATGGAGCAGTTCATCGTCAATCAACGTACGCAACTCTCTTGTCTTTTTTTGTTTGTTTGTTTGTTTAGCGTTCTTCTGTTCACTTGAGTTTTATTTATTTCCAGTCTCAAGAACCCGAGACGTGTTGAAACAGGCTCGCTCAAATCTAGAGGTGAGTCCATCATTTAGGCATGCGTCTCTTTACACCCACAAGCAGGTTTCTTTTCTGAAACACCTTTCCTCAGTTGCACACCCAAATATATGTAGCCCAAGTTGCTTTTGAATAGTTTTCAGCTGAATAGTTTGCACCACTGAATTGAAAGCAAAAAGGACTTCATTAAAAGATCGGCAGCTACTAATAGCTCTATCTATCTGCGGCTCTATCTCACTGGGTTATTTTCCTTCTCCTTTTTATCTCTATGTCTTCTGAGTTATTCCAGAAGAATGAACTCAAGATTGCCTCTCTAGGTTTCACCCCTCTCCCTTCATCCTTCTTTTCGGTTTCCTCCACTCCCTCCTGGTCTGATAGAGGTACTGCGCTCTGCATGTGTGTGTGTGTTAGGAGCCATTGACTCAGAATGTGTGTTCTAAAAGGAATGTTATTATTTTTTAAGGAGCTATTTTAACAACAGATGAAACAGTTGTGATGCCAACTTTCTACTGTAAACAAAAGCTTACAATGCTTGCCCATCCGCCGAGTTCTTCTGATTGGTCCACTGCTTTGTAACTGTCATTGCTGAGTGGATTTCACAGCATCTCAAAAATACAATGCTCATGTTTGAGGTGCTGCAAAAGATACGAGTATAAAGGTTATGTAGAGCCATGTTGCAAAAAAGTATCGCTTTGGATTGGAAAAACACATTCTGTGTGTGAATGGCTCCTTTGTGTGTATGTGTTTTTTTTTTAAGTTTTTTTTTTTACCTAATATAACATATAATCAGACTCCTGACCAACCGCATGGTGTTTCCCAGCTGTTTTTCATTATTTGTTTTGCACGGTTGTGTTCTATATTGAAGGCTTGACGAGAAAGTAGCACATGAAAAACAAACTTTCAAACCTGCCCCATGAAATAAAAAAAATTTAAAATTTAGATATTGGATTCAGTCTGTTAGTTTTAAGGACTTCTATATATTGATGTGCTCCAAAACAGTGACAAAATTTGCGTTTAGGAGATAAACATGTAAAGCTTGCAGTTTGTCACTTTCACCTAAATGGATCAACACATCTGATGGATTTCACATCACCTCATACTTCAGTTTGTCATCAAAGCTTGGCCAATCAAATGCTCTCTAGTGTCTGACATATCCCACCCCCATCAACACACTTCTCATTTGCTTTTCATTTGATTCTCTAGCTCTCTCACTGGCAGAGCTGTGATTAAAAAGGGAAGGGGGCTACTCTACAGCCCACCCTCTCTTTATTTTTCAGTTGAGATTAAGTCAAACATTGAATAAAAATGCACATTTCTAAGCACTTTTCGTAATGTAGATCTGCTAACAAAAGTGATCATAAAATCTAAATTTGGAAGCATATGCACTACTGTTTAGGGTAGGTAAGACACATGCACACTAAAGATTCATCCATGTAGTGTGATCTTTTTGCCTGAGGTTATGATCAATACAAATGTTTTCGTGTTTTGATATACAGTGTTTTAATCCACGCTTGTACAGCATCTATTCAGTTGTTTGCTCTATTTCTTTTCTGACCCTGAAACAACGGCCCAGTTCAGTGTTGACACCTTGTGGTCAAACTAAGTAGTGCCAAAACAATTCAGAATACTTGTGCAAGCTGTCTTATGGAGGGTGATTATAGCCAAAAGTCTTTAGACCAAACAACAGCAGCCAAAGAAGCTGCTATATTTAAGACTCATGATTAGTGATGGGTTGTTCATGAATGATTTGTTCATTTTAAACTAATCTTTTATGTGACTCCAGAACGATGAGTCCTCTCAGGGAGTGATTCGTTCATTTGCGCATACACACATTCATGCAGGTGGAGAAGATTAGTTCATTTTTTGAGTCCACAATATGGTTTGAGTCATTTGTTCAACACGTGAAAGACAGAAGCCAATCAAATGCATTTAGAGCCAGAAAAAGATTTGATCCGTTCATCTCTCGAGTCCTCAGGTTTGAGTCATCACGTGAAAGACAGAAGTCAATCATATGCAGGGCCGGATTAACCAATGGGCCTTATGGGCACAGGCCCAGGGGCCCGTGCGCACTTGGGGCCCCTGCGACGGGGGAAAAATAAGCCAATTTAGGAGCGTCTATTTAGGCTAAGTGGAAATAGTGCACCTCGTTGGAATAAGTTATTTACGCGGTTTCCGCCCATCAGTGTATGATTGGCAGAGACAAGATAAGTAGAGAGCGCGAGCAATAGCAACGTGAGTGGCGTAGCTCATAGAGCGCACAGCAACATGTTTTGACACCATCAATCGTCAACCCAGTTCGAATCCACCATCTGCTGAATTTGTGCATTTTTTTTTCTTTCTCCCCATTACATATCAGATTAGAAATACATTTATTTTTAATAGGTAGGAAACTTAATAGATATAGCGTGTGATTTTGGATACTATTAGTTTTAGAATCAAGTTGACCTCTGCTGTTTGCCTCTAAACCTCTTCATCGCGACGAGAGTAGAGAAAAGACAGGAGAGGAGTAAAGAGACAGTAAATCATTAATAAGTGCGTGTATAATGGAAGACTCAGATTTATAGAACTGGATTGGAGAGACATTATGTGTTATATGCCATGCCAATAATATGCTTTAGAAGTTTGTATAAGTTACACATTAGAAATACCCTTAAAAAAATATATATATATATATAAATATATATATATATATATATATATATATATATATATATATATATATAGTACTGCTTCAGTGAACTTGAACATGTAACCTAAAAAACATTAATTTTCACTAGTTTTATTAGGATTTTTTTCAAAGTATGCTTTAAATGCTTAAAAATAAGTTAAATCTTCGTAGACTATAAATATATGTACTATATATTATTTATTTTAAAATGTGGGCAAGACATTAAAGATAAATTTAATAAAAAAATATTATATTATTCTTATTTTTCAATTCAATTATAGGGGTGCGGCTGGGTAGGCGGCCCTACAAGACAATGTGCCCAGGGACCTCTGAGTTCTAAATCCGGGCCTGATCATATGCATTTAAAGCAAAAAAAAGATTTGATCCGTTCATCTCTCGAGTCCTCGGTTTGAGTCATTCGTTCATCACATGAAAGACAGAAGTCAATCATATGCATTTAGAGCCGGAAAAAGATTTGATCCGTTCATCTCTCGAGTCCTCAGGTTTGAGTCATGTCGTTATATGCTGTCACGTAATGAACAAACGATTCAATAACTGGAAGACTCAAAAGGTGAACTAATCATGGGTGTTTCAGACTGTGTGCATTGGTTAAGCTCATATGGGACTGTCAGTGTGACATGCCAAGAGAGGTGAGCAGAGCTAATGAAGGATTATTTTCTCTTTCTTAGTAGTATTGCATTGTACAGTAGTATTCTAGTTAAATAGTAGTGTGATCGACGTTTGGGCTAGTTGTAGATATGTTTGAAAGCATCTTATAACATTTTAATGTTATTTTGGCAAATCTCGTTGAACGAAACTCAAAGGTCCGAGTCTGTAAAATGATCCGAACTTCCCATCACTCATGATGCAGTGGTACCCTAGTATTTACATATGCAAATATTATTTGTAAAGAAAGTCTTAATGGTGTGCTGGCATGTACATATGCTAACAATAGATGTTAAATTATACGCATTTAATTAAAAAATGCAGTCTCAGCACTATTACAGATATGTCACTGCAATAGTCGAACTTTGTGTTGACTTACTTGACAATCAAATTTAATTAATTAGAGACTGGGTGGCTAAGTGGTTAGCATGTTTGCTTTGTAGCAAGAAGGTCACTGGTTTGAGTCCTGGCTGGAGTCCCAAAAAACATGTGGTATAGGTGAATTGGAAAAACTAAGGCCCTGTTTACACTAGTGTGTTTTAGTTTTAAAATGGTGTTTTAGCATGAAAACGATCCGCGTCCACACTAGCGTTTCACCCAGCATTTCTGAACAGATGTCCCTCCCCACTACTCCAGCGAAATGTATATCACGTGACCATTCGCGCACTCTGGGCATGCACGTTCAAGTATAAACAGGAAGCATGTGTCTCGCTGGTTCTTCCCGGTGTAACCCAAAACCGGCGTTCTAAATGGGGCCCAGCACTGTGGATTGTAATCTCAGTGCTGGGTTGTGGCTGCAGCTGTGTAAAACATATGCCAAAGTAATTGGCAGCTCATTCCGCTGTGGCGACCCCTGGTAAAACAGGGAATAAGCTGTAGGAAAGTGATTGAATATTTATAACCTTTTGTCCCTAATTGCTCTCCATACAGCATGCACACTGTACTAGCGATGAAATTTGTGCCCACATTGTACATGGATAATTTAGTTAATGCCAAAACTGGGATTTCTGCAAAATTATAACAACCTTTTCTCTTTTGGTTCAGGTGAGGTCTCTGGAGTCTCCCTCAAACATGCCTCCTCTCCTGGTTGGAATTTCGTGAACCCTCACGTTCAGGATCAACACAAAATGATGACAGCCTCATGACAGACAGAAAAGACTCCAGACTGATAGTGCTGCCGTCTCATATTAAAAGATCTCCAGGATCACGTGCAGATCTGTTTTATTCGCACATAACAGCCACCAAAAAGCTCTCGAAGTTGCTTTTGAGTAGATTAGTATTATGAACATTTGGATGAGCAGTCACGTCTTTAACCAAAGTGGCGTCTCATGGGTTTATGTGTGGGTTTGTTTTGAACCAGCAACACTATTAATGTGCAATTATAATACTACTGTGCTACCAGCCAGACCTGCTACACTGTAAACGAAAGTCAACCCAGGGACAAGCTAAAGACCGATGGTGCAATAATAGTTCAGTCAGCCTGCTACTGTAGTTTTGAAGTCGGTGTGTCCCAATATGAGATCTGTTTGTTTGTTATTTACTGTTGCCAAAGTTTGTGTCTGTATGAACTAACCCTTTGCTATTTTTTGTCTCTGTAAACCTTAGTCCCCCCATTTTTATTCTTTTTTTTTTTCTTTTTTCAGTTTTATATTTTCTTTAACTGAAGAGTTTCAATGTTGAATTTTTTTTGGATTAATTATTTTTTGGTTTTGTCCAAAAAAGTCAGTGTTTTATATTTCTATCTGCTGTATCAGCTCTTCTTGATGGACCATTTTATTTTATTTTATTTTTGTTTCCGATTTTATTTCTGGTTTAATTTAGTTTTTTGATTTGTTTTTACTTTGTCCAACTTCTTTTGTTTTATTTTATGTCACGTTTTAATGTTAGACCTGCAATGTCTATAACTTGGCTCCCATGAGATCAAAAAGACGGACTTAAATCCATTATTTCAAGATGCTAGATTACAATACTAAGTTAAATTATTATCTTTGCCAGACACTGCTGACAATTTTGCAGATTGTGCTCATTATACATGTGTGTAGCTTTTCTGTTTAACGTGGGAGTTGCTCTTGCATGAACTGCACAACTGTATGCTCTCACTGACAGTATTTCAGTTTTACTGCTGTATTAAGACATCCTGCAGTTTCTGCTGTATGTATGAACTGATCTGGTGCCATTTCCTTTGTTTATATTGTATGTTAGTGTATGTGATGGCCGTTTGCTGCTTTTGTTAGGTCAGGCATGCACACGTTATGATGAACTTGCGAGACAAAGGAGAGAGCTGTGGGTGGTTTCAAGTCAACTTGCACTCATTGTTTTATGACAATCAAATATCTCTCAAAGGTTTGTAATTTTTGGAAAATATTGGTAGCAATGCAGTTTGAGTTACCTTTGTAAATTAATGTAAATTGAGTGAGGTTTGTAACTGAGAGGAATGCATGTGTACTTCAGGAAAATGTGTGAAAACAAAAAGGGACATTTTAATAAAAAGGGAATAATACACCTGTTGGATGTTTTTCTCCATATTCTTTGCTCATGTCAATATCTGTTCACTTAGCTATGTCTTACTGGCACAAACAAACATAAAATAAGCTTTTTATATTTTTTATAGAAAATGGCAATTTTATTTCTGTATTTTTCAGAATTGTCTTCGGGTTTTTGTAACAGCAGATGGCACAATAAAATTACTCCACATGAAATCTGGCAATTGTTCCCCTCAAAATTAAAATATCTTCACTTAACACTCCTCATGTCATTCAAAACACTTTTGTTCATCATTCAGAACAAAAACTGAGATATTTTTAACAAAAACAGATTTCTGTTCCTCACTGAAA
Organism: Danio albolineatus; assembly: GCA_903798035.1. Lineage (NCBI taxonomy): Eukaryota > Metazoa > Chordata > Actinopteri > Cypriniformes > Danionidae > Danio > Danio albolineatus. The sequence continues at coordinate 9,913,952 of CAIGQQ010026964.1, read as the reverse complement.
GTATATCCACCAAAATATTTTCGTTAGTAAAAAAAAAAAAAAAATATATATATATATATATATATATATATATATATTAATATATATAATGTTTTCACCAAAATAGCAAAACCGTTTCTACGCTTTTTTGTGTTAGCAAGTATTTTACAGTACTTTAAAAATACTCAAAAATGTCTCTGTCAGTGTTTCAAACTATTATATTTGATTTAGCAAAATCACACAAGTGGCAATTTCACATCCGTCACATCCATAACGGAAAAGTGTCACATCCATAACGAAGCTTTTCCCTCATAAATGAAAAAATGACAAATAACATAAAATCAATCAATTTTGCTCTATAGTGAGCAACTCTAATCCTTTTGATTAGCATTATTTATTTTACGTTGTTCAGTTTAATTCACTGAATTTCTACAAAGCATGTTGCATACTGTAAACTCGCAGACTTTTTTGTCACATCCATAACGCATGTTTATTTTCCTCTTTTAAAATATTTTTCTGATCCCATAACTCTGTGGTCAGTTGTTTTGGAAAATATACACAGTTGCTTCAACAATGTTAACGTATACTTTCTATGTGCATTTATGTTTTGAGCTTTTCCTGCAAATGTCACATCAATAACGCTGGAAATGCTGGAAATATATTTATGTATATATATATTTAACCTATCCTATATGGATCTAATCAATTTACTCCAAGTCTTTCAAGGACAATCACATAGTGTATTGAACAGATTTAAATATTGTACACTGTAGGTTATATTATCAATAAAGTTATATTGTTATTATTATTTTTTTTTTTTGTCTATTATATTGCTAATTAAGCAAACACGATCATACCTGCTTGACGTGAGGATTGATTCTGATTGGTTCTGAACTGTCATGCACGTTTGAGCTTCCATGTTATTTAATTACGATTTGTTAATTAATGTTAATATGTGATTTAAAGCCAAAATTATATTTATTCACCACAAGAAAGTGTTAAAAGCCATCCAAGTGGTCTCTTTATGACATTTTGGAGAGAATGGCCTTTCAATGGAGGCACAGAAATCTCTGGGAATTTAATTTTATTCCTGTACGAAAGAGCGAGGTTTGGGAACGATATGAGGGGGAGTAAATTATGAAGGAATGTTTGTTTTTATAATCAAAAACTATGACCATTACGCATTTATCTATTTTGTCTAGTACAAGAACGTAGACCAACTTTACTTTTAATGGAATAAAACACTCATAAATATTTGGTGCATAAATCAAAACCCTTGCATTAAAAACGTAAAAGAAAACCAACGTCATCGCAATTTTACGAGGGTATTTATGAGTGTTTTTATTCCATAACTCAACGTTGAAAACCTCTGAATCGAACTGCAATCCACAATTGTGTAACTTAAGCATTCTCAGGTCTTGAATTTTTGTCATGTTAGCTTACTTACATATGCTCTTACGAAGGCTAGCTTGACATTCTGACTTAATATTCAAAAGTATCCAAAAGAATATAAACTATTACTGTAATCTTTGTTTAGGCGAGTATTTTTCAAACCTGCTCCATTTGTCCACAGTAAAAACAGTCAAATGTTATTGCAGAAAAATACAACAACAACAAAATAATTGTTCATATATTTAAAAAAAATATTTAATTCCAGTGAAGAAGCTGAATTTTCTCTAGCAGGGGCTCCTTTCTTGAAGGGATAGTTCATCCGAAAATGTTTATTTACTTAATATTTACTAACCCCTGAGTGGTTGCAAACCTTTACGAGTTTCTTTATTCTGTTGAACACTATAGAAAATATTTTGAAGAAAACCTGTAACCGACTTCTATAATAGGAATAACAAATACTATGCAAGTCAATGTTTACAGGTTTCCAGCTTTTCATTGAAATATCTTTTGTGTTCAACAGAATAAAGAAACTCAAAAAGTAAAGGAACATTCTGAAAACAAATGTTTCTTTTAATGTTTTTGTTCCATTTTAAGAAGTGTTTAGGATTCATTGATACGCCTTATTTACAACATTTATTTTCAAATAGTCATAAAGCCTTGTGTAACATTTTCAATGTCTTTACTGCCTTTTTCTTTAATGCATCTTTGCTAAATTGATATATTCAATGTATTTATTGTAATTATTTATTGTAATAGAATGTAATAAAGGGCGCCACGGTGGCCTAGTGAGTAGCACGTTCGCCTCACAGCAAGAAGGTCGCTGGTTCGATCCCCGGCTGGGCCAGTTGGCATTGCTGTGTGGAGTTTGCATGTTCTCCCCGTGGTTGCGTGGGTTTCCTCCGGGTGCTCCGGTTTCCCCCACAGTCCAAAGACATGCGGTACAGGTGAATTGGGTAAGCTAAATTGTCCATAGTGTATGTGTGTGAATGAGAATGTATGAATGTGTTTCCCAGAGATGGGTTGTGGCTGGAAGGGCATCCGCTGCGTAAAACAAATGCTGGATAAGTTGGCGGTTCAGTCCGCTGTGGCGACCCCGGATTAATAAAGGGACTAAGCCGAAAAGAAAATGAATGAATGAATGAGAATGTAATAAAACACATCACAACAAACTTTAATACAAACTTTAATACAACCAAAAATACAGCCTTTAATGTAAACAGGAGTTTCTAAAATAACAAAACAATGGGGATCAAAAGGCAACACAAGTTCAATAATAATAATAATAATAATCTTTCCAAGTCAGGAATTAGTAAGACCCTCACAAAGACTGAACTAATGATATAAGGCACACTAAGCTCTTTGTCATTGTGTGGCTCCCTGATTTGCATTGATTCTCTATTTCCTAATTTTTTTATGTGGATATGTATCATTTTTCACAAAACAGACTGCATAGTGTAGACTTGACTGTGGCCCATCCTAATTCACCTAAACATTTATATATACATTTATATAGTGCACCATGGCTTAACCGTTTGGTCAAATATTACACGACCACATTTTGATCACAAGAAGAAGTCATACAAATTGTAAAATATGTCATAAATGTATTAATTACATATAAAGGTGCAGTTATACATCAGTGTAAACATGAATTAGGTTGGGCCCTGACCTCAATGCAAGACACCATCGTGGCTTTTTTTTTACTTTGGTATTCGAACAAAACATTTTGTCCCATCATGGAGGGTGTTTTTAAAGAGAGGTGGCTGAAATCTGTGCGTGTAAAAACATGCGAAACATTCATCATTTAGAGATGCCTAACCCAGACCTCATATACTCATACACCACATAACTAATGCTGACAGCAGGGATCACTTTCATGAAGTTAGGCAGGATCCCACGGTAGAGCCCAAAAAAGCCCTCCTTCTGCATGATCTTCTTCACTAATTTGGACATAGAGACCTGCTCTGATCCCTCCATCGACGCTGAGAGGAATAAAAGAAAAATGTCAGGACATTGCAAAAAGTATGGATCACAGAAAGTTCGCGATCAGTGGGATTTTGTAAGGTTTTTAAAAGAAGCCTGAAAAAACTATTTAAAGGTTATTTACACTTTAAATAATTGTTTTATTATTGATGGGAATTGAAAATTTAAATTGTTCTTGTGATTTAATCTGAATTTTCAGCATCATTACTCGAGTTTCCAGTGCCACACATGCCATTCCAAAAATATTTACTGTTCTATTGTAATCAATTATTATTGGTACTCATTCATTAATAATTATATGATACTTATAATTCCTGCTTATAATTTGACAAACCTTTTACTATTTAATTTTTAACTTTATTTTAACTTTACTTGTTTTTTTAATGAAAAGAATAACAGCAGAATACAAGATAACAGAATAAGAAGAATCTACTCTAAACACTGTTATTATTGTTGTTTTTTTACTTTTCAAAACTCACTTTTACTTTCACTCTTGAAAAATGTAATGTGTCCTTGATGAATAATAGCGAATATTTTTTACATTCGTTAACACCCGCTGATTTGCGTTTTAAAGCTGTGAAGATCAGTCGATTCATCAGCTCTTATTTCAGCTTATATACTGTACAGACCAACTGATCTTCACGGCTTTAAAACGCTCCAGTGTCCGTGTATCTGTATTCACACTGATGACTTTTTCGCAGCCAGTCACAGTCATTTCTGTTGAGCACATGAACACAATGGCAAATCAGTCTAAGAACGTGCTCAAGAGTTAGCGTAAAATTTCAGATTGGTACCGAATAGGGTATATGTCGAACGTCACGTGACCAAACCGGATTCCTGGGTAGAACGCTTCCGCTTATCGCCATTTCATGAGCCATCGGTTTCTTATTGAAAGTAGTAAGTAGTGGACATCTGTGATACTTAACTTTGGTATTTCCTAGAGGCTTCTTGTATAAAACAACGCCAGATTAGCGGAGAGTGAAAAACTGGGAGTGTTCTACCCAGGTTGACTGGAACACGAAAGTTGTGCATATACCCTATTATATATCGTATAAAACACTACTTGCTACTTACTACTTTTAATAACAAACCGATGGCGCATATAAAATAGCGATGAGCAGAAGTGTTCTACCCAGGGATCCGGTTTGGTCACGTGACATTCGACATATACCCTATTC
>CAIGQQ010026964.1:9894216-9909410 GCA_903798035.1 Danio albolineatus | reverse complement strand
CCCAGGGATCCGGTTTGGTCACGTGACATTCGACATATACCCTATTCTAGTATCGTGACAACACTAATATGCAGCCACCCAATAGTTTTCAATAAAAATAATAATAATAAATATTTCTTGAGAAGATTATATTTCAATTATTTCTGAAGGCTTGTGAGACACTGAAGACTAGAATAATAATAATAATTTTAAAAAAATATATAAATATATATATATATATATACACACATACATTTTAAATACATTACTTAAGAAAATATTAAATTGTAATGATGTGTCTGTAATAATTGTACCCATTTTGATTGTGCCTATTAATGCATTTCTGATCAAATAAACAGCCTGGATGCGCAGAATAATGTCTTAAAAACAGTAGAGAGTAGTGTGTTGTTGTGTTTACCCATGGCCTGCATGCGTGTGCGGATCAGAGCGAGAGGGTAACTGGCTAACTGTCCGCATGTACTGGAAATGGTCCCACAGCCAAGGAGAACCAGCACTCCTGGGTTAGCAGTGTCTTTAGCATAGTGAGACAACCAGGTGTTCTTCAAGGTCTGTGAAGAGAGTCACATTATACATCTTGATGCTTTGCAATAAACACTCATGTTGCCATATAAGAGGACAGCAGCACAGACACCTCTGTCACACAATGCAGATTTTGTATTGTAAATAAGATCTAGGATTACCAGTTATCTTTTTGTGCTTGATTATCTGAATTTATAAATACACACACTGGAAAAGTAATAGAACTAATAGAAAACATGGCTAAAATCGTCTGTTTTTCAAATAAAGCAAAATCCTAGACCGAAGTAAAGTTAAATCTAAAAACAAATGAAATACTTCATTTTTTTCTAGCAAGTTTTATTTTTTATTTATTAATTTGTCTTTCTTTTTACAATTTACTAACCTATGCAAATATAAATGTATTTTTTGATTGGCTACAGAACAAACCAATAGTTGTCCAATGACTTGCCTAATTAACAAAATTTGCAGAGTTAATTTAAATTTAACCTAGTTAAATCTTCAAATTGCACTTTAAGCTGAATAAAAATCTTGCAAAATAGCTTGTAGAATATTATGTAGTCATCATAATAAAGACAAAAGAAATTAGTTATTAAAAAATAGTTATTAAAACTGTTTGAGTTTAAAATGTGTTAAACAGCACATGGGAAATAATTGATATAGATTTAAATTTCACAGGAGGGCTAATAAATTTGACTTCAACTGTACATGGAAGACACATTTTTTTAAGCAAATCATGAACCTGAAAAACTTGAAAATTCCCCAGAGGTGTGAACAGGTCTGAAAATATGAAGCTGAAATATTCAGAAACTGGGCGTGTAGTCTACCAATAAAATCTTGACGTATTTTAAACAGTCTTCCACAGTTTTTGCTCACCTCATACACCGCTAAATCTATTCCAGCGTAAGGAATAATACCCAGAATATTGGGCACATAGCCTTTATAAAAGGCCTTCACTCCTTCCTTCCTCAGGATCTTTTTGGCACAGTCAAACATCCCAGAATACTGACCAGTCTTCCTCAGAGTAAGCCTGGTCTTCATTACCTACAATGTAAAAGACAATATACTGTCATACAATATAAAGAACTTCAAGGCAAGACACTGCAGATGAATAGGGTAAAATAATTATTAGGATTACATTAGAAATTTAATACATTTTTTTGTATTAAGGTTTTCTAAAATGTTATGTTATAATGATCGTTTTTAGTGCAAAAACATGTCAGAATAATATACATCATTCATGTCATTTGAATCCTGACCCCCACATGAAAACTATTAAAATAATAATAATAATAATAATAATAATAATAATAATAATAATAATAATAATAATAATAATAATAAATGAAATAAATAAACAAATAAAATGAAACAAATAAAATGAATAAATAAAAAACAAGGACCTAAAATGTTTATTCAAATGGATGCATTATTTAGTTAAATATGTACTAATTTTCATTCATTTCTTACACAAAAGGAAATGTGAACAATGGATTAAGTTAGATTCACAATTCATTTTTGAAATATCTGTCAAAGTTTTTTTACACAGGTGTTTTTGGAAATCACTTTTATTCCTTCCTAATACAGAAAATATTGCGGTCATCTGCCTGATCAAAAAAAACAACAACTTTCACAAATCATGCGTGAACTAATCCCTCAGTAAACACATACTTCAGAATACAAATATGAAAAAATTGTGAAACTTGGTATATGTGTTGAGATTTATGGCTCAGTGCAGCAGATTAAAACCTTTTAAACATGTATTGTGATTGAAATCTATTGACCTTATTCTGCGATGCAAGAGGTGGACTTGTTTTTTGCGATAGTTTTAGTACTTTACTATGTGAAGAATAAGGTAAATATACACAAATTGATCAAGTCTGTGAAATATAACATATTATATAAATAATAATATAATACAGACCAGCCTGAAAACCCCGCACCCACCCCACCCCGCTATGAATAGCCCCAAAAAAAGCAGCAACATTATTATCACTGTGAGTTCAAACTCATTTAATTTACTGGACTCAATATTAGGCCTGTCACAATAATCAATATATCGACTTATCGCACAATACATGGACATGACCTCAATCATTTTTGGTCATCAATATATATCGCCCATACATAAAAACCAATTCTTGCAACATTTTAGCTGATTGCACAACCTCTTTATCTCTATAGGAGGTGTCAGTGTCAGTATTTACCATAAATGACTAAAGTATATTTTGATGTGGGTGCCTGAAAACTGAAAATAGATCTGGTAGCAGATATCGCAGCCTATTTTTTTGGCTTACATCTATTATTATTTGTTTTGATATACGTTTTCACATTCTGATTCCAATGCCTGATCATTAAATTATTAAAATGACTAAATTAACTAAAATATTCTTAAGAACAAAATATGATGTGTTCTTTTGAAGAGTGTACTTGTGTTATGATGCTATTATATTACTATTCTGTCATTATATAATGAGCGGCCTAAAATGGTCTTAAAATGACAATAATATCGTTTATCGCGATTTATTTTGGTGCAATATATCGTACAACAAAAAAATAGATATTGTGACAGGCCTACTCAATATTGTTCAATATTTTATATTCATATACTGAAGATGTTTTCTACTCTTTCTTCTATGAATAATTTACATCTGTGGGTCTCATCTCTCACCTCCATGGGGTAGATGGCTGTCTGAGCAGTAGCCCCAGCCAGAGAACCAGCCATGAACCTCTCGTGCGACTTGACTTTTCCTCCATCTTTGCTCAGGAGCTTCTTATACTGTCCCAAAACACAGACACAAAAAAAACACATTATGCAAGACTGATTTAATGTGCGAAAGCTTACAGATGGGTTTACAACAGTCTGTCCTCTTTTCATTAAGTAAAGGAAATGCGATCGTCTCCATTGCAATTATCCTCTGTCCTCCACACCGGATTACAAATCCAGGCTTTTGTGAATGACTGCTGTTAAAATAGCTCTCTCTGACACGCTGCTTGTGTAAGACACTTAAGCAATATCACACGAGCAGTAGGAATCACAGCTTTGCATGATATTCAATGAAATAATTGCATAACGCTAACATTAAGTGAATGATGTTTTACACACAACATGGACAGATGAAGGAAAATAGCAGCTCAGAGACCAAGATTGTGGTAAGGGAAAATGCAAAAGCAGAAGTGGTTTTCAGTGTTTGTGGTTTTTTTTGGTAACGCTGGTTTCTCATTGTCACACGGTCACATTAGACTGTAGAAATAATCACAGAAATATATACTGAGCATCCGTCTGATCAAAAATGCAGGTCAGGCTAGTATTTGACTTTTACAAATAAAGAAATACTACACACATAGAGTCCTGGAGTCTGTTCTTCATACTACTTTTAAATGATCTAAGATGATTAGACAGATCCTGGATCTTTTAATCTTGATAACTGATCTCTGGCTAATTTGGTTCTTCAAACAAGTTCATGAATCAGATTAAAATGTCTGGATGAACTAATCTGAGATGTGTTGCTGCGTGTGTTGTGAAGGACAGATCTATCGATCCTCAAAATCATGATCAGCAATGCAACGATTGGCTGATGGCACAGCAGCGTAATGACATCATCTGATTAATATTCTAAATGACCTAAAATTCTTAGTAAACTGTTTGTTAATGATTCGCAATAACTTTCAACAGTGTCGAGAATATTTAGCAATTTATTTAGTTTATTTTAAAGGGGATTTTCCTTATTATAGTCGGCCTATTCAAGATTCTTAATAAATGGCTGTTTAAATACATTTTACATCAAAAAAGCATTTTGATATTGGTAAAGGTGTCTGCAACTTTTGCGGAGCATCAAATCACAAGCATATTATATATCACTCCACATAATTTTTAAATACTATTTTATTATTTTCCCCAGTGTATATATCCCGTGTATATAAAAGTGTACATGCTTTCAGTATTACTTTTGCTTGAAATGACCCAATCTAATCCTACTTATATGAAATAAGCCTGCTCCTGAGCAGGTTTGAGCCACCAGACCTATTGCTATGACAACAACTCTTGGATGAGTTTTGAAGAACGAAACGATCCTGGATCGGGTCAAATCGTCAATAACCAAATCCAGCCAATTGAGTAATCCACGTCTGAAGAACGGACCCCTATAGTCAACCAATGTTGTTTTGGTTGTCAGGTTCTTAAACATGCCTCTAGACATCTGCACGAATCAGATCCATTTTCACTAAATTGTATTTTTACAATTTTTAAAGTAGGTGCTTTTAAAATAGGTAGTTTGTTGTTAAGTGCATTGACATACAGCATCATGGTGCTCACAGCAACCTGAGCTCAACATGGGGTCTGTCCTAAAATGTCTTAAATTTCAAAAAGAAAATTTCAGGCCTTAAAAAGTCTTAAATTTGCTGAAATATTGTGTTTTATGTCTTAAATAGGTCTTAATTTTCCTCTGTCCGTGTAAAATTACCCAATCAGACAAACACGCATCCAATCGCCAACAATCCACCTCATCTCTTTAACTGGGCCGTTAGAAAAAATCCTTAGCGTTTAGCCCTTTGTAAACTGACACTTCATTCATAATGGTCTTAAAAACTCTTCAATTTGACTTGATGAAACCCTGCCCCCCTTTATCAGTATAAAAGGTAAAAAACATGTTTCTGAATGTCTTTGCAATGTCTTTGACCGAATGGCCATTAATGCATCAGTGTCAACACAAGAGTTTTCAATTTACAGGAAAAAAATAGTTTTTCTCACCTGCTCATAAGCCATGAATTTGATTGCAGTTTCTGGGGCGATTTTGATAACGTTGACTCCGTTACCCCTCCACAGAGAGGCCACGCCCCCTTCTTTAATCATCTGCTTGAACCCGCTCACCAGACTGATTTTGTTGGTTTTTGAGGAATGAACCTGTAAGTATAGATTTAATCACTCATAATCAAGAATGTATGAAGTAACTGACAGGCATTATATTGTACTATTCATGGCCAAATTCCACTTTCAGTTTAGCATAAAATCATTACATCTATTTCCTTTTTCCATTTCCCATTTACACAAATTAATGTCTCAAGTAAAAGTATGTTGTTTCATTTGTGTGTACAGCTTTATAGAAATAAATATTGTATTAAATATTACACAAATATTGTAAAACAGTGCACCTGCATAAAGACTTTCATTCTGTCCAGGGGGGCGGTACCTGTTCGAGAGACCGCCCCTGCCACACCCCCAGCAGCAAGCTGCTTCCACCACATGCCGGTGGTCTTCTCCTCTTCTGTGAACTCATCTGGAATGGTCAGACTGTCACCTATGTCCAACACCTAACACACAACACAGGTGAAGTTAGGTTCATAATAGGCATGGCACGATAACCGTTTTCAAGGTATACCATGGTATGGAAAAGTCAAGGTTTTCATACCGCCAAAATTTTCTGCTATACCGTTCCTAAGGTATGGGTAAGATTTTTTATTTGCTTTTTTTCTTAGGTTTTATAGATGTAAATTGTAAAGAAATCTGTGTTTTTGAAACAAATTAAGACAGCAGAAGTCAATGATTCACTTGAATTATTCAGCCTGAAATGTTTACTGCCCCAAAATACTTTAAATGTTTCTCAAAAAAAAAAATATTGTATACAAAGGGGAATAAGGTTTTGTTTTTTAGCCAGACATTTAAAAAGAATATATTTTGGAGCAGTGAACACAATACGTCATACCGTGAAACTGTGATATTTTTATCCAAGGTTATCATACCGTCAGAATCTTATACCGGCCATTGACTAACAACCAACTATACTTAATGTCAGACTATGAGGCTCATATTTGAACTTGTTTGTTTTAGTTTTGGATTAAAATAATAAAACGGTATCCTGGTAATGTTTTCTTACTGCAATTAGGCAAATAATATGATAAAAGGCAAACACCAGGCATGCAGTTCAACAGTGTCTTTGTGAAAGTTCGATGTACTGTTCATGGGCCTGGTCCGACTGACTTTCGTAGGTTGATCATTTATCAGGGACGAAGTATAGTTAAAATAAACCCTGACAGGGTTATTATCAGATCTTGAATTATACTGTTATAATATTTTGCTCTGCTTATTGCACATAACATATGTTTTTAATTCTTACCACATTATCCCAGTCTGTACCCTATTGCAACCTTGCTCCTAATCCAAGTGTAATCTAATGTCATTATTTTCATTATCTTATGTAACATACAGTATCTCTACTGCATCGGAGACTAAAATTGTAATGACATTATTTTCTCATGCTCCCATTCCAAGACTTTTTTCACTGCAGAAGACATACAATATATTACTTTATGTATATAATATTGTTAAAAGTTCCCATTGACTTCTATATTGTGTTTTGCCCATGTAATAAAAATCAGTGGAGCACAAAACAATGTTCAAAATGTCACCCTTTGTGTTTGACAGGTTTGGAACATCATGAAAGTAAGTAAATGTAAAAGTAAAACAATTTTTTTACCAAACAATTTTACAATTGTTGGAAAACTAAAGGATAAGTGATTCAAAATATTTAATTCTGCTATCATTTACTTACTCTTCACTTGTCACAAGTTTGAGTTAAACACAAAGGAAGATATTTTGAAAAATGTTGGAAACGGGTAACCATTGACTTCCATAGTATTTGTTGTATCCAACCATGGATGCCAGTGGCTACTGGTTTCCAACATTCTTCAAAATATCTTCTTTCGTGTTCAACAGAAAAAGAAACTGGTAGGTTTGTGATTACTTTAGTGACTAATTTTTTTATTTTTGAGTGAACTGTCCCTTAATTATGCCATTTTGAATTTAATAAGGTTTTTAAAGAATTTAATATACAGAGAGAATTCAACAACAGAGAGAATTTCTACAACCAGACAATTTCTTATTTTACATTTTTATCTTTATATCATAAGATAAAGGCGACAGCTTATTGGTCCAAAGCTGCATTGGCCTCAATGAAATAATGCAGATCAGTTGACCTACCACATCTATGTCCATCACATATACAGCCTCTTCATCCTCGAAATCAATGATGAACCACTCTCCCCTGTGCTCCTGCAGTAAAGCCATGCTGACCCTCTGCTGCCAGCTCGTCTGATGCCACCAATAGACGCTGACAACCGTAACCAAGACCTATTGCTTCCCTCGCTCTCGTCGCAATGATACTGTAACGATTCACTCCATCATCTCTGCCCAACCTCAGCGCACTTCCATCAGTGCAGCAGTCAGATGACGAGCACATCCAGGGCTAATCCCTGTACAGGACAGTCTTAAATTAGCCTCGCTGCAATTGGCTGTGACGACTGAACCTGACAGCTCAAAAAGCAGAAAATCAGAGTGATTTCTGGCCCCGATTCTTCAGTCAAGCCAAAAGGAGTTTAGATCAAATGAGCCCAAAATTCCATTTCATTTTAACCTTCACATTTCCAGAGAAATACTTTTATGCTCCTTCAGTATTTATAATAAGCTTTATTTAAAAACAATGCAAATATATGATAAAAGTCTTTATTTGTATAGCTAAGGTGTGTTAAAGGGGTAGTTCACCCAAACATAAATATGTTTTCACCATTTACTCTCTCTAAAGTGTTTTAAATATTAGACTTTCTTTCTTCTGTTGAATACAAATCAAAGTATTATAAAGAATGTTGGAAAATGGTAGCCATTAGCATCCTTTTTGGGGAAAGAAAAAAAACTGAAAGTTAACGGCTCCAACATGTTTCAAAATATCTACTTTTGTGTTTAATGGAAGAAAAAAAATCTAATTTTATATGGGACAAGAGAAAATGTTATTAGATGATGAGGGAATTTTCTTTTGGGGTGAACTTTCTAGTTGTCTTGCACTTTGAACAGTGTTGGTGTTCACATTTGACACTTAATCAGTTAAGAGACTCCTTATCCTTCCTGCTCTCAGCACTGTTCTAGTCATTCCCCAATCCTGCCCACTGACAGGAGGATATAAATGGCTGGCCAAGCAGATTATTGGACTACCTAACCATGTGCTAGCCAACAATGTGACTAGACAACTGAATGGAGGTCTCATTGACCAATGACATGACCATAATTTTAGTATTTTGTGTTCATAAGTGAAATATAATTCAGGTTTGATTGGTCATGGATGCATGTTATTTGTAATATCTCTGGTGTGGAACTTACAGTTGAGTGTTTCCAGTAGCGTATGATCTGCTGAAGATCATCTGCTGGGTTAAAGAGGAAATGCTCCCTCCATTCATTCCAGTCCAGAGTCATAGTTCCATCCACATCAATGCTGGAGGTTAAAGAGTCAAAGGTCATATCAGAACGATTTCCTGTGTGATCAATCTATACTGGAGCTTAATCTGTGAATCTAAAGAAAAGGTTAATGATATTTCTTCCTTCACCCCGTATCCTGTACACAGTTGAAGACATAATTATTAGCCCTCCTCTAAAACTATAGGTCCACATGAAATCTAAGTTGACAATGTTATATTTGCAAGCTCACGTTGAATTTAGGGAAGTTTATAATTAATCCGTGCAAGTTCATCCACAGGGGACAAACAAACGTTTGTTTTGGTCATTTTTATTCAAAGTCGTTTGTAGAGGGGGTCCTTCTGTTGATATCAAACCTGAGGGCTTTCATAGCAACTGTATATCCATAACCTTAACCAAGGCCCTTTTACCGCTAGTTTGCAGAATGATGTGCCAAAAGAAAGCCCCGTGGATCTGAACACAAGCGAACACAAACTATTAGATTTTAGTTTACTCCAAGCATAACGTGTTATTGTTTTTAATTGATAAAAGAAAAGAAAAAAAAGGCTGACATAAACTTTATAAAATTACCAGAATTTTATAAAATATGGGCTCCCATTTCAACACTTTCTTAACCAGGTGGACCATACAACATTTTTTTGATGTTTGAGCTCTCAAACCCTTGTTGGTGTCTTATTGTATTGTTCAGATGTCTTACATTTCAGCAACCATTAACAAATTTGTTTAACCAGCACACACTGGAAAGCTGTGAAATGCAAGGTACTGTACAAAAGTGTATTGAACATTACTATTATTCTTATTCTTATAATTATTATTATTATTATTTGAGTACTGTTCAAATTTGAATTTATGTAATTTATTTACATATTTATTTTCACCTTTTTAAACATTTGTCTTTTTATTGCTTTTTTAAAAATGTATCTTGTTCTGTAGTTCAAACAAAAACCCACTAAATATATTTTGGGGAAAAAGACAATGCCCCCTACTCAATATTGAGTTTCAGTTGGAAGTACATGAACATACTCAAATAAAAGTTTCAGCAACTTCTTGATCTTTTAATTCTTTTTCAAATATTTTCAATAGTTTTACAGAGCAAGGACATTTTTCCTATTATATTTTACATCTAGAAAAAGAAAAACTTGTTTACTTTATTTGGCTGGAATTTTAAAAAGTTAAAATAAATGTACAGTGCTAAGGTCAATATTATCAGCGCTCTTAAAATTAGATTTTTCAACTCGCTACAGAACAAAACATTTTTGTGCAATGACCTGCCTAATTAATCTAACTTAGTAACTTAATTAACCTATTAAACGTTTAAGCTAAATATTAGTATCTTGCTAACATAACTGGTAAAATATGTCATCATGACAGAGAAATTAGTTATTTAGAATTAGTTATTGAAACTAAAATGTTTAAAAAAGGTCAGGAAATAGAAATCTTTTACACTCATTTAAAATATTTGGGAAGAAGTAAAAATTTACAAAATAATAATTTTGTCTTCAATCATGTATATACACACATATATACACAGACACACACTCACAGCAGTAAGTGTATGGTATGGATATGGGTACTAAGTATGGTTAAACGAGTCAAATGTTACAATTATTTTATTCTAAACATTTTTTTCCAAATTTCAAATAAAACAATGCCAGTTTAAGCACTTTTATATTAAAATAGGTCAGAATAACAACTTTTAATTCACTGTGACTGAAAATGAGGGTTATTCCAGTAAATATTGTTTTCTTCACTCATTTGAAATGAAAACATTGAGTTCCCTAAAAATTAACACAAGTATACAGTGTATTTCCCTAATGACTGACACAAATGTTTTGCAAGTACATGAATATTAAAACTTCACTACAATTAAGCAAGAAACATTTCTAAAATACTGTATTGTGTAATTTGGTGTGATTAGGCGTGATCATCTTAATTGTCATTTGACTCTTGGTGTCAGTAGGCCCTTTGAGTACCTGTGGAGGATCTTCTCAGCGTCTTTATCTGACAAGTTAATCCCAAGGTCTTTTAGTGACTGTTGAATCTCCTTGGCATCAATGCGACCTGCGTACAGAATTAATTAAAGTTAATTTAGTGATTAACAAAAGCAGAAAGTGCAATAACAACTGTTTCAATTGGACTATATAGGGTGTGACATTTGCCAGGTTTGCTCTGATTAACTCTTATGTGATTGCTCTGTTATTGGGGTTAATTTTGAGTGTGAACGCAACTATCTGAACCTCGATGTGCACAAAACAAATTTGATGTGATATAACTGCATGAAAACAACATCTAAACAAACTCTCATTATAGTCATGATGCTGCAGTTCAGTGGTGTCAGAAATGCATTTCCTTGCAGCAGATCATTGTTTCTAAGATCATTTACACATTTTATAAGTTAAACAATTGAACTTATAAAAAAGCTGAAAACCATACAGCATAAATACTGTTGTTCTTTAAAAATGAGAGTGTGAATGTTAAGCTGAAGACTAAATGTGCCACTTTCTTTTAGGTTGAGATCAAACAAACAAACAGAGCCAAAGTAAAAGCGTGAACAGACCCTTGTTTGTCCAGTCAAAAATGTTTACAGTATATTATGTTTTCCGTAATGTGCAACATTACAGAAAGTCATAGTGTGATATCTAGAATTCTTTAGTGCATTTTGGGAATTATGGAATTAATGATCCCATGAATAGTTAATGGTTAAAAAGAGGAGAGCAAAACACATACTGTACTTCTATCTTACCATCCTCATTTTTGTCCAGACTCTTAAAGGTCAGTCTGAGTTTTTTCTCATGTTCTTTCAGATACTTTGAAAACTCCTCAAAGTCCAGCCCTTCATCCTTATCGGTATCCCCTGAGGTGACAATTTTCTGCAAAAGAAACAGAACGCAGGAACATGAAAATGTTCTGGAAAATGTGCCTTGCTGAGTGCAAGAAAACCTGTATAAATATATGTACAGCTATGGACAACATTAATAGGCCACTTTAAAATATTATGGGCTATTTGAATTATAGTTTGAATAAAACCTTTGTTATATTTTGTAAAATACTGATAAGGTTCATTCATTAATTTTCTTTTCGGCTTAGTCCCTTTATTAATCTGGGGTCTCCACAGCGGAATGAACCGCTAACTTATCCAGCATATGTTTTACACAGCGAATGCCCTTCCAGCTGCAACCCATCACTAGGAAACACCCACATTCACACACATACACTACGGACAATTTAGCTTACCCAATTCACCTGTACCACATGTCTTTGGACTTGTGGGGGAAATTGAAGCACCCGGAGGAAACCCACGCGATCGCAGGGAGAACATGCAAACTCCACACAGAGATGCCAACTGACCCAGCTGAGGCTCGAACCAGTGACCTTCTTGCTGTGAGGCGACATCGCTACCCACTGCGTCGCCCATACTTCCACCATATTTAAAATAACAATGGTATAATTTTTGGTTTATATATATTTTTGATAATCAGAAGAAATGTTATGAGACCTTTATATAACAAAACATATAGTAACATTTGGCTCAAACCCACCCCTACTGTAATAAATCCAGAGAAACTGGGAAACTGTCAACTAATCCTTTCATAACGGTATATTTCTGCACATTGTGATGTTCTAATGAAGACCCTATAATTTATCAACCTAATACTGACTCAAGCTAAAAAAACACTAAATTCTAGCCATATGTAAAACTGCTGAATTAAACAGGCTTCAAAATGAGGAATTTCCCTTTATCACTGATCTGAACTGAACTAACAGCTGAACCGGAATTTTCTCCACAGTTTAGTTTCCAGAATTGATTTAGCGGTTTCCCAACGATATCTGTGAAGATACTTTAAGACAATCTGTATTGAATGAACAGCTATTTAGAAAAATGTTGACTCGCAAAAAGTCTTTCATATTGATTCCTTAACTTTTATTTCAGACTTAAGTTTGGTCATACGTTGTTGTCATTTAGGTACAGAAGTAATTGACGATGGGCTGCTGAATTGTTCAAAAAGAAATATACGCAACTACACTAAATGGAGATGTTGTATTTCCAGACATTTCTCAGATTTTTGTCCTCCAACAGCTCCTGTGTGGAGTATATTGAGTTTCTTTTGCATCTCGTCCAAAGTCTTCAGTTTTGTGTTGATTTGATTTAACAGTTGTAGGCTGTGAAATAACAGCTCATTCAGGATGGCCGTAATATGGAACTGTCATACAGTTTAAGACTTGACTGTCTGGAACTACTTTATTTAGGCCTACGTGTTGATGTGACAATTATTGCACACCTTAGAGAATGTTCATCAGCCAATCCAAAACACTCAACTCAGTATACTGAAAAGCATACAGTAGGCCATCTAAAACAAATAAGCAACAAAAGATCACTCAAAACAACTCAACTATTATAAACACTGTATGTGAGCTGATGAGTTTGCTGGCACATTCAGTGTTTGAACTTTGAGTCTCATTTGCTTAAGCAAGGTGGGGTTATCAGCTGTTTTAGTGAAAGACATAATGTCAGTGGATAAAGGAATGTGGGTTTACACGAGCTGATACAGGAGTGTCTATACCCACCCTTCTGCTTTAAGTGCACTTCCTGAAACTAAATGGGAAAACTATTTTAACAGCTGTTTTAAAGGAAGGATTTCTGTGTGGAGTTTGCATGTTCTCCCCGTGGTTGCGTGGGTTTCCTCCGGGTGCTCCGGTTTCCCCCACAGTCCAAAGACATGCGGTACAGGTGAATTGGGTAAGCTAAATTGTCCGTAGTGCATGTGTGTGAATGACAATGTGTGGATGTGTTTCCCAGAGATGGGTTGTGGCTGGAAGGGCATCCGCTGCGTAAAACAAATGCTGGATAAGTTGGCGGTTCATTCCGCTGTGGCGACCCCGGATTAATAAAGGGACTAAGCCGAAAAGAAAATGAATGAATGAATGAATGAATGTTTTAAAGGAAGGTTGAGGCAAATTAGCAGTTTTCTGTATTTGAAGTTTGGTGACTATTAATCTGTGCAGGGAAGTCACCAAGTGATTGAGGTAAAGTTCATTTTCACACATTCATTCATTCATTTTAACACTCCCTATATTGTTTACCACTTTGCATATTCGGTCTGAAACAGCACGGATGACTTCAAAACAACATCAGCACTATTTAATTGACTGTGATCATTCTTTTACTTCGACAGTCGTTGGTTGCTAATATGGTTTCATTATTTATAATTTGCAAATAATACTTTTATTAAAAATTGTATCAAGGAGAAAGTCTAAACATGCGAATATAAAACCAACTTTTCCTCCACCACCAAGTGGGGGTAAGTTAGAACAACTCTAAGGGTCCATGCAAATTAGGGGCCCCAAATGATCTGCTTTTTTAGTATTAACAGTACCAGCAGGGGCCCTAAGCTGACATTTTCTTTTATAGAGCCCACAATTGCTAGCAGCGCCCCTGAATATGTGCATTACGACTATATTAAATAGTATGATAGATGATGATGAAGAAGAGGAGGAGGAGGAGGGTGTAGGCTGGCACCCAATGCATCATTTTACCATCATTTCTTTGAACTACTGCTTATAGTAGTTTTAATGGTTCAGCTCGGAGCCAATAAATATTATCTCTGCGTTTTTACATCAAACAAAATGGTGGATTTTCCTTAGTTGAATAGTAAATTCCCCTTGCATGCGAGCAATACGAGCGCCTGTCAGCGTAGTTTATTGGTCAATGCGGTTTTTACAGAACCCAGATGTAAAACAAAAGCGCGTCAACAACAGCAGAAATGCAGTGAACTGGAAATACCTGCGCTTCTCCTTTGCCCATAGAGAAGCCCATAGCAGCCAGGCCCGTCTTGAGCTCGGAAACATCCACTTTTCCATCTTTATTTACATCCAACTTCTCAAACAACTCCGCGAAACTTTTCGTGTTGTCCTCCTCCTCCAAACAACGCGACTCGGTGAAGACGAATTTCCTTATAAGCTGATGCATGATGAATGTATATGCTGTATTTATTTATTCTTTTTTACCGTCGCTAAGGTAGCTGTGGAGCTGCGGAAGAGCACAGATGTTTATCCTGGGACGGAAGAAAAAAACAGACTTCCCACTATATATATATTAGACGATCGTAGTCATAGTTTTATTGCCACCGTCTATTGAAACTCAGCACTGTATCGGGTTTAATGTGTAGACCTGCAGGCTGGGCTGAGCTGAGCTGAGCTGAAGGAGGGACTTACATTACTTGCTTATTTTTCTGCGGTGCCTCCTCGTTTCAGACGGACACACCCAAAATGTACACAAGCCATTTTATTATACTACGTAAGAGATTCATTTAGTTGTACATGCCATGCTGCAGCTTCCTTCCTTTATCATGGCACCATTTGAGCTCTGATGAAATAATATAATAGGCCTATTGTATAATATAATATAATATAATATAATATAATATAATATAA
The DNA here is from genome assembly GCA_903798035.1 of Danio albolineatus. NCBI lineage: Eukaryota > Metazoa > Chordata > Actinopteri > Cypriniformes > Danionidae > Danio > Danio albolineatus. Next base: position 9,894,223 of record CAIGQQ010026964.1, on the reverse strand, counting down.
TATAATA
>CAIGQQ010026964.1:9878000-9893816 GCA_903798035.1 Danio albolineatus | reverse complement strand
ATTTAAAACAATTATATATATATATATATATATAATTGTTTTAAATGATTTTACTTTATATGTATTTTATTATTTGTTTGATACAATTATTATTATTATTATATTGATCGTAATAATGATTATATAATAATATGATTATTGTTATTAATTTAATACAGTTTGTGTGGGATTCATATTACAGCCTTTTAAGCCAAAAATGTCTCCACTACACACCGCATGTGAACACTAGAGGTCCTCAAGTATGTACTTCAGATTTGTGGTAAAGTGCCTGACAACTTTACGACAACTGTACAGTATTGCTTTACGACACACGTTTTCGTTTTACGGAAGAGTGTAGCATGTTAACAGATGTTGACAATATTGTGAGTGAGTTCACGAACTAACTAACTGCGCGTTTTAGTCTTTATCTGGTACGAGAGCTGGAGTGTTTGTAGACGGTGTCTAAGATGGGAAAGCCAAAAAAGAAGAGTAAGTATTATCTGCTCATTTTAGCAGGACGTGTTGTGTTAACATAGCTGCTGAAAGCATGTTGTAATAATAACTAATCTTCCATCATCTACTAACAGTTTGGTGTTTGACTTAAGGGAATGTAACATTTTAATAGTAACAAATAAAAACTTGTAGTTTGTAAATGTTCGTCACTGTTAAAATGACAGTTTGACAAAAAGTTGAAGTGAATAAATGCACATGATGTGATATTTGCTTACTAAATGTACCTTTCCTATGGATATGTTTTGTTGAGGAGATAAAAATGCTAAACTGACCATGAAACTAACCATGATTTACTGTAGTAAAACTGTAGTAAGCAGCCATCATAAGTATAATAATGCTTGCTTTTTACTCCAAATAAGCATGCCTAATATCTGTCAGGTGTTTATTTAGTAAGTTATGTTAACAATTAAAGCTGTCAGTAGGCCTGTCACATTATCTATTTTTGTGGCACAATATATTGCACCAAAATGTATTGCGATAAACAACATTATTGCCAATTTAAGGCCATTTTGACACTATAATAGCGTTATAATGCAAGTATACTCTTCCAAAGAACACATAATATCACATAATATTTTTAATTTTGCTTCATTTAATTGTAGTCATTTTAACTATTTAATAATTAGATATTGAAATCAGATTGTCAAAATGTATATCCAAAACAATTAAATAATAATAATAGATGTTTATAAAAATGTCCAAGGTAAAAAGAACTAGAAAAAAGTAACAACCCTATTCTCAGTTGTCAGGCACCCACACGAAAATATACTACAGTAATTTATAGCAAATATAGTGTTTTTTTTTAACCATACTGATACCTCTAATGTCAACAAAAATGTTGCTAGAATTGTTTTTTATGTATGAGTGATATATATTGCATTACCAAACATTATTGATGACCCATCCAAATGTTGTGTAATAAGTCGATATATTGATTATTGTGACAGGTCTAGCTGTGTAGTTCTCTACTTTAACTAATTCTTAACCATTGTCACAGGCATCTTGATGCTTTATTGAGGTAATGTTTGTATTATTTTTGCACATTTGTTCGTTTTATAACGGTGACGTTGTATCTGTATTGTTTACCACGCTACTTAGAATATTCGGTCTGAAATCGCATGTAAATATGGCTTCAAAATAACATTAGCGCTATTAAATTGACTGTGAATGATGTTGTTCTTTGATAGTCATTGACTGTTAATATGCTTTCCCTATTTAGAGTTTGCAAAGAATACTTTTCTGAAATTAAAATATTAAGGAGAAAGTTTGAATGTGTGCATATAAAACCAACTTTACATCAGTTGATGCTTTCTGCTGGTATTGAGAACAGCACAGAGGTTGGCGTTTTTCCCAATATGACTTGTCTGTTTAATTGAATGGTTTGTTTTTATACATCAGGTGACTTGAGTCGTGCAGAACTGATGATGATGACAATAGCAGATGTCATCAAGCAGTTGGTTGAGGCCCATGAAGAAGGAAAAGATATTAACCTTAACAAGTCAGTGCATTTTCAAAGATGTACTAACTCTATTGCTGCCTTCCCAATTTGCATACTTGTACTACGTCCTAAAAGTATGTACTTTTTTGTATGAATTAAAATATAATATAATATAATATAAAAGTATTTGAGTTTGCAACAGAAGATTATGCAAGATTTACTACTTCTATACTACTAGAATGCCAATTGGGACACAGCTTATGTTTTAAAAGCACAATTGTAAGTGTTTATTTGAAGACATTGACAGATAAAATCATGCCTTTATAGGGTCAAGACAAAGACCTCAGCCAAATATGGCCTCTCCGCACAGCCACGGCTGGTGGACATCATTGCTGCAGTACCACCGCACTATCGCAGAGCATTGGTGCCAAAGTTGAAAGCCAAACCTATCCGCACTGCCAGTGGGGTAAGGTTGTCTTGTTGTTGTTTATTTTTTGGGAGGTGATGTGAATATTAATGTAGAAATGAAATTGCAACTCAGATTTTAAATAAAATTTATTTTGTAGATTGCAGTTGTTGCTGTGATGTGCAAACCTCATCGCTGTCCACACATTAGTTTCACTGGCAACATCTGTGTGTGAGTATGTCCAGCATGACATGTTAGGGTTCTCATGCATTTGAAAGTACTTAAATTTCAGACATATGGATTCAAGCTCTGGAAAGTGCTTAAAAACAAACTCATGTCCTCAAAAATGATTGAATTAAATTTGAAATGAAATTCATTTATGGTTTTATTTTAACAATTGTACTCAATTTCAAGTTGGCTTTTAGTGCTTAATTGTATCTGCACTAGTTGTGTATACTTTTTATATTCTTCTTGATGTCTTTTTGCTCTTGTTTTATTGTACGGCGTCCTTGAGTTGCAAGAAAGGCTTTAAATAAAATGTATCATTATTATAATTATAATAATTTTTTTAAATCAGTCAATTTTTGAAAATTACAATTTTTAATGTAAATATTAAGTGTAAGTGAAATGTTAAGTACAGTAAGGACGTTCATGGTGCTACATATGCTGGGGCATGAATAGCAAAAGTGCTTGATTTAAAATTAATGCTGCTTTAAAAAATTATTGAAAGTCCTTGAATTTGCTGTTCATGAAAGTGTGAAACACCTGCCTTGTGTTGCTTTTCAAGAACTGTTAAAAAGGTTGCGGTCTTTTTAAAATAAATTTACATTTGGAATCAATACCTGGAATTAAAATCATCACAGTTTTAAGCAATAAACATCAAATATAAAAGAAACATGTCATGGTTTTGACAAATTGTCAGTGATATAGTGAATATTTTATAGAAATCCAAAAAAAAAACAAAAAGATTTCTCAGTGATGAGTTTTGTTTTGTTTGTTTGTTTGTTTGTTTGTTTGTTTGTTTAAAAAAATGGGAGGAAATGCAAAATACCAGGGAAGTCAGTGGCTTACAAGATTATCAAAATATCTTCTTTTTTGTTCATCAGTGAAAGAAACTCAAAGGTTTTATGACTCTACGACTTCTAAGACTTCTGTAAATGATTACAGAAATTATTACACTCTGTAAGGATTTTTTTAAAGTAATATCATTACAGAATGATTTTATGAGTAAATTAGCTATGTAATAACAAGCACAGACACATTCTAAATTAGGATGCAGCAACTTAAATGCAAAATGCACAGGCTCACTATAATAATGTACATTTACTTTCTTTTTTTATAGCTTTTTATTTTCACTAAAGCCATTATCACCTCTTGCTTATACAAACCTAGATGCTTATATTAGCAAAATGTTTACATGTTGTAAAACAAACGTTAAAAGCATGGTTTTTGTTACTTTAAAGACAACTTAAAAAAAGTTCTGGGTTTACAAATGGGGAAAAATGTCTTCTTGAGCTTAAAATGTTTAAAATAATGATGCATTTAATCTGACAATATAGCAGTGGTTTAATCAGGCCAGTGAGCAATCTATCAACTTTCACAAGTATGTGACCCAATACCACAAGTCAGTCATGATTGTGAAGCCCTGCTTCCAAATCAATGTATTAGAATGGTTTCTGAAGGATCGCGTTACGATGAAGACTGGATCAAATTCTTTGCATTAAAAATACATTTTATCTGGAAAACTTAATACAAAATAGTTATTTTACTGTCAAACTATATATTTCAAAGTCTTTCAAAAACATTAAAACAAGTATCTGACCCTGCAGTTTTAAACAGTAGTGAACATGTATTCATTCAACCCATGATTGTATACAAAATGACTTAAAAATGAATGATTCCACAACACAAGCTGTTCATCCCAAAGATCTGCATCATGAATATTTTACAGTACATATTCAAAATGATGTCCTGCATCTGGTTCAAGCAATTAGCATTGTGTTTCATTTGTAGTTTAGACATTTATGACCATAATGACAAACCTGGCCTCTCTTTTGATGTTTGTTTTTTTTGTTTTCATGTCCTCAAACAGCTATTGCCCAGGGGGTCCAGACTCTGATTTTGAATATTCCACACAGTCATACACAGGATACGAGGTAATTGTCCTTATGTCTCCCAAAGCAATACTATCACGGATGTTTTTATGAGTTTTGCACTGGTGTCATTCAATACGCTTGGTTTTGATTTGCCCAGCCTACATCAATGAGAGCCATCCGTGCGCGATACGATCCCTTCCTCCAGACTAGGCACAGAGTAGAACAGGTGAGTCATCTTCACAGTTCATAATTCATCAGTGCTGTACAGTGAAATCGTAAGGCATCATAAAAGCTACCTAATGGTTTTGGGTTTTACGGTGTAGATCCGCAGGCTTGATGATCCTCTCAGCTTTTCCACTCATTTAAACGCTGTTAATACCATTGCACTGCTGTGTTTGCACATCTAGCTCAAGCAGCTGGGACACAGTGTGGATAAAGTGGAGTTCATTGTGATGGGAGGCACATTCATGGCTTTGCCGGAGGAGTACAGGGACTATTTCATCCGTAACCTCCATGACGCGTTGTCAGGACACACGTCTAACAACGTCACCGAAGCTGTCAGGTACCAGCAGCCCATGATAAACTTTGTTTGAGTGATAGAATCAGGCCAGTCTTAATTATGAGCTTCGTGACACAAATTCTCGAGGCCAGGAGAGGGCAACGAACAGTCAATCACCAGCCGGCGCTGTGCCTTGGGAAAGACAACACTGTTTGAGACATGATGCGCTTGTCTTTGTGAGAATTAGTTGGGGTGATTTCTGTTATCCATCATCATATGTTTGTTTAGAGTCTACTTTAAAGGGCTGCGTGTGGAATTCAGAAGTCCTTGTTATTGAGAAGCCAATGGCTGTTAAGTGAACTGCTATTAAGAGCTAATTAAGCTACTTAGGATCTAATTCCTGTCCCATTCTCAAAATAAGAGTCCCATTTACATGGTAAATATAATAAGCTGTGTTCAACTTAGAAAATAAGATACACATTATAATTGTTGTAATGTCACCAGATAATCTTGTGACCAATCAAACGCTGCCTGGGGCGTGCATATTAATGAGGCCATGAGTTACATCAGAGTTGTTGTTTTTGTTGGAGGTTTTTTTCCCCCAGATTGGCTGTTTTTCCTCAATAATTTTACACTAGTAATATTTACATGAGAATGAGGAAACTGATGTTTGAGGCTCAATGTATGCCATTTCCACATACTGAGCTCTTATTATTCAACTTTGTCTTTATGTATCCAGATTTCATTCTGTGGCATCTTTAAGAAAGCTTTTGGTCATAGTATTGTGGATGTTTCCATTTGCTTTTCAATTCATGTTGTCATGCCATATTCTTTAAATTTTCCCAGCAAAAGCAAGTGCCAGTATTTTAAAAATATATATTTCCAGGTCTCAAGTTATAATAAACTTTAAACACAAAAATGTAAGTAAATCAGATTTGGAAGTTTATGTGTAACAGAAATAGAATTGAAAAGAATGTAAATGACCAAAAATTAGAAAATTAGAAAAATGCACAGTTGCTGATATGCACAGTTACAGATTACAGACAGTCATTTAGTAGTGTTTCTAAATTATTATTGAGCAATTAATGACAGCAGATGGTTTAATGTCAATGCTGAAATGGGGTTATTCATTCATTCATTCATTCAATTCATTCATTCATTTTCCTTCGGCTTAGTTCCTTCATTCATCAGGGGTCTCAACAGCAGAATGAACCGCCAACTTATCCAGCATATGTTTTACACAGCAAATGCAAAGGGCAGCTGTAAGCCAATACTGGGAAACATCCATACACACTCATTCACACACACACACACACACACACACACACACACACACACTCGTACACTACGGCCAATATTAGTTAGTTCAATTCACATATAGCATGTCTTTGGACTGTGGGGGAAACCGGAGCACCCGGAGGAAACCCATGCCAACATGGGCGGAACATGCGTCCACACAGAAATGCCAACTGACCCAGCCGGGACTTGAATCAGCGACCTTCTTGCTGTGAGGTGACAGTGCTATGCTCTGAGCAACCGTGTCATCTGAAATGGGGTGATTCATATGTAAATTTGATTTGGCTGAAATTTGAACTTGATCTAATGCAAAAAAAAAATATTTTGAGTCCTCCTGACTTCCTTTCTTTATTCACCCCCCCCCCCCCCCCCTTTAATCACTTTAATGTTTTTGATTATCTCTACTATTAGATCTCAATAAAAAGACCACATTTTATAAGTACCTGCTAACATTTTCTTCAGAGGTAATTATACATAAATGCACTTGTTTTCAAGCCATTACACAACTGGTCTGAGATCAGTCGTTAAGTGCAGGAATTAAAGTGCGGGAGTTAAATGGAGCAGTTAGAGGGGAATTGAGCAGCTGTGTTGTCTTATGTCCGTCTGAGAAAATTCACCTCTTGATAAGTTCTGATCTGGAATCAGTGTTTTTTGTTGTTGGATCATTTAAGTCCATATTGGCAAAATTAGCAAATGCTGGTCTTGGATCAGTTAAAGCACGGTGCCAATCCCCCCTGTTGGGCAGATGTAGCAGCATGTCAGTGTTTAGAAGAATAACTGGTGTTTTTGAGCAGTCTGAGCAGCTGCATTGGCTCTGTTTTCTGCCTAGTCACAGAACAATGAGACTGAAGGTGGCATTTAAACTCTTTGCTTAAATGATCACGACAAGATAAAGTCAGTTATTAGTCACATCTCCTGATATCTCATTTAACAGTTAGGCTGACATTAACTTGACTAACCAAGCAAATAAATGCCTTTTTTGCAGTTAAAGCAATAACTGATAATTCTGTCATCATTTACACACTTTTTACTTGTTCCAAACCTGTTTGAGTTGCTTTTTATCAGAATCAGAAAGAGCTTTTTTGCCAGGTATGTTCACATATACGAGGAATTTGTTTTCGAGACCGAGCTTCTACAGTGGAACAGAATTACAGAGACAGGACATAAAACACATAATAAATATGTTTTAAAAATAGAAGTAAGTGTTAAATGCAAATATACAAATTTACAAGTGAATGTACAGGCATATTACTATATACAACGTTATATGTGCAGCTGTTATGTGCAAATTGGCATGTAAAGTGTGTTAAATAAGTGTATGTGTGTAAAAAAAGTGTATAGCAAGTAGTGATGTTGGTTCCACAATTATTATCATCAAGTGTTCATGAGATGGATTGCCTGGGGGAAGAAACTTTCTGTCAGACTGTTCTGGTGCGCAGTGCTCTGTAGCGTTGACCAGAAGGTAACAATTCAAATAAGCAGTGTGCTGGGTGTGAGGGGTTCAGAGTGATTTTGGCAGCCCTTCTGCTCGCTCCGGATAAGTACAGTTCTTGGAGAGTAGTGAGGGTTGTACCAATGTTCGCTCAGCAGTCCAAACTATTCGGCGTAGTCCTCAAAGGTTTCTCGGGCTGAACAATATATATAATTAGCAATAGTCACAGCGCAGGATCTGCAGTGTCAAGTTCAGCTTCAGTTTATTTATCCCTCAGGAAATTTGAGCGGAAGTATAGCTGACAAGAAACCATATTGTTGAGTGATTGTGAAATAGAGCTGGGCCGATAAACTATATTATATCGAATCGTGGTAAAGTTTATGTCAATAATGATAAGCTCTAGACTTTTTTTCTCTATATCAGAGATGCCCAAACTAGGGCCCGTGGGCCATAGTTGGCCCATGGAAACCTTTCATTTGGCCCACCAACCAATCAGATGGGCACAAATGATGAGGAAGATTGGGGTGAACAAACAAACCTTTTGTTTGTTTGCTTAAATGCAGACCTGCAAAAAAGCTAAATTGAAATTAAAAGTTTTAATTAAATGCTGTTGATTAATCAGATTTTTTTAAAGGGTCATGAAACCCTTAAACACGGTTAAGGATTTCTTAACACAGTTTTTTTTAGATGTTGTGTTGACAGTTGCTAAAAACACAATTATGAAACTGTATATTTCAATATCGAGTAAAATTGTATTATTTTTGTAAATAAAAAAACATTGATCTCCATTGTGTTATAAATGAGATTGCTTATGGTTTTATTGTGAGAAGTACACTGTAAAATGTATATATATACATAGACCCTCTAATTTTTATGGCTCAAGTTACTCTTTTAAATCTGGAAGCATTAACAATTTATATCAAAATCTATATCGTTCAATATGGACAATAATTATCGAGATTGCATATCGCCATATCGAGTAAAAGAGTGTATGTTTGATTTTGTTTTTATAGCCTATAAATAATTTTTGTACAAAATATTATAACTATGAAAATGTATTACATTTAACTTTTAAACAATGAGTACTTTGCAGTTGTATTTGCTTGCATTTAGTTATTCAGCTTCTACTTGATTACAGTTAGACTCACCAAAAAATGCAACTAACTTTATGCAGATTATCCGGCTTTTGAAATCATACCAATCAATATAACATAAGTTCTTTCCAGATTGAGCTATTCAAGTCATCTAGTGACATTATTATATTCGTATCACAATAAAGATCGCAGAAAAACAAAATATTGCAATGTCAGATTTTTCAAAATCATGCAGCCTGCTTTATTCTGTTGAGTACTAAAGGCAATCTTGAAAGCTGTAACCATTGACATCCATAGTGGCTGTTTTTCCTACTAAGGAATTCAATGGTTACAGGTTTTCAGCTTTCTACACAATATTATCTTTCAAATATCTTTCAAAACTTGAGGGTGACTAAATGAGTACATATTAAAGTTTTAGGTGAACTGTCCCCATTTATTTTTTTTACAGTGTCTTCTGTCATTTTCTGTGACACTACCTAAATAATTCAGGAAAAAGTAAGGTCTTTTTAAAAATATTGTATAAAAATCTTTTCTGAAGGGCATCAGTTTTGGCCAAGTGGTGACTCGATTGTGATGCTGTTGACCTCCAAAGTGAAATTATTGCCATAAGGAAGGCAAATGTTTTGATGTAAAACTGATTGTAAGATTGTGATAGACTGCCACTGCAGGGCGCTGGTAGTTTATTCCTGAGTTTTTTTAAATTATATTTATTTTCTTGATAAGAGTGTGTATGTGTTTGTGTGAATGTGAACATAGACGGGTGTCCACAGGATTGTCGGCACACCACAGCTTATCAGCGGGTTTGTTAAGATGACACGATTGCCATAATTGTTCCGGCAGCTAATCAGCCAGAGATGGGGGAGACAACAGTTCGATTTCAGGCACATTGCTTATCTCGGCGGAGGATGTGTGTGTGTGTGTGTCTGTGTATGAGGGAGAAAGAAATAAAGAGAAGTAGAAGAAATGAGAAACACTCCATTGGTTTCATAACTGCGTTGTCTGAAATCTGGGGAAAGGAACAAGAGCTGAGGAGACAGAAAGAGTTTTTGGGTTATTAAACGTCCATTAAATCTTCAGAACAATGTCAGGCGTGACAGGAGGCTAAAAACCACACAGTTCAGAATTAGTGTTAAATTTATGCAAGCATATTCGGCCAGATGATGCCAGTTTAGTCATGAAATTGTTTCATTTCAACATAAGAAACTTTAGGAAGGTTTTGTTTATTATGTCTGTTCATTAATACTATTTATTCATTATTATATACAGTATGTATTCATTATTCAATGTAGTGTCAATTTTATAGATTGTTTCTATTATAAATGGGAGTTTATATAAGACTTTAATCATCAGTAACTGGGAGTTTAATCATCAGTAACTAATACATAAAAAAAATGTTTCTTGTGTTTACTAAGTAGCATTTAATTGATTTAAAAATACATTAAAAGAGTAATATTAAAAAATATATTTTAAAATTTTTAAGTTTATCGTCAATTATAAAATGTAATTTATTAATTTTAGCATTATTATTAATTTGTTGCATACCTGAATTGTTTAGCAGTTATTACTATTTGGTTTCACATGATTTGTTCAAGTAACAATAGGGATGGGCGGATCGATCCTGAAGTATCGATATTTTCGATACTGGGAATGTATGAAAAGGATCGATCCTTAAGTAAAAGTATCAATCTTTTCTGGGGGTTTTCTTACCTTTCTTACCTTAGTAAAATACATCAATAATTATAGCGCCACATATTATATAAATATTTACTTAAACAGGAACACGAATGGGAACTATAATATCCTTCCGCTGTATCTCCGCTAATGGTTCAGCGTTAGCTCACGGCTCAGTAGTACAGACACCACAGACACACCCAGCGCAGGTTGTAAAACTTTGGCAGAATCCTTTAAGAAATCCGGTCATTGTCTAGCTAACCAAGTGGTAATTTTTTTACAAAAAGTCAAGTCGAGTTCATTACAGACAGCCAGTTTATATTAAGTTTTACCTGATATATATTCATATGAACACACAGATACACACACTGTAAATACAATATGCTGAGGGGGAATCATTATATATGATTCTTTGTAATATTAATATGCCAAAGCTGAGGGGGATTCCTACTCTAAACTCTGTCATTTATGTAATTTGCGTAAATTGGCATATTTTAGATTTCTGTTACATTTCACAGGGTTCAGAATAATAGACTGTAGCCTACTCAATTAAAGACATTTAGATTTTTTTGTAGTTTAGTTTAAATAACTTTAAATAAACTCTTTTATCAAATAAAATACAAAGTTTAGGTACACATAATAACTGGGAGAGATGTTCTTTTTTAATTAAACAAGGTTTCTGCAGTGTATTATTTTTTGTTATATATGGTGCCATGCAATTTTAGTTCTGTTACTAATGTAAAAAGGAATCATGTGTTTTGTGTTTAATTGAATAATAATAATAATAATGATGATGATGGGCGCCATGGTGGCGTAGTGAGTAGCACGTTCTCCTCACAGCAAGAAGGTTGCTGGTTTGAGCCCCAGCTGGGTCAGTTGGCATTTCTGTGTGGAGTTTGCATGTTCTCCCTGTGGTTGCGTGGGTTTCCTCCGGGTGCTCCGGTTTCCCCCACAAGTCCAAAGATATGTGGTACAGGTGAATTGGGTAGGCTAAATTGTCCGTAGTGTATGAGTGTGAATGTGTGTGTGTATGGATGGTTCCCAGAGATGGGTTGCGGCTGGAAGGGCATCCGCTGCATAAAAAATATGCTAGATAAGTTTGTTGATTCCGCTGTGGCGACCCCGGATTTATAAAGGGACTAAGCCGACAAGAAAATGAATGATGATGATAATAATTATAATAAAGGTGAAAACAATTTTTTAAATTTAAGTTTTGGTATCGGTATCGATATCGGCGATACTTGTCTTGAAATACTTGGTATCGGATCGGAAACAAAAATTTTGGTATCGCCCATCCCTATGTAACAGTTTGCTGGGTAATAAATACGTGGTATCTGTGAGTCATTATTCATGATTCAGTTTATTTAAAATATGAATTGTTGTGACGACGATGTTTTTTATGCATTTGCTGTCGTTATTAATCAGTTTGATGTGTTCATAATTTGTCCGTTTTAGTTTTATAACACTTGCATAAAAACAAAGTGCATCAAATGTGTAACATAGCATCAGAATTTCTGAGTTGATATTTATTCCATCAGGTACTCTGAGCGCAGTAACACCAAATGTGTGGGCATCACGATTGAGACCAGACCCGACTACTGTCTGAAGAGACACTTGAGTGACATGCTGGGCTACGGTTGCACCAGACTGGAGATCGGCGTACAGAGTGTTTATGAGGATGTGGCTCGTGATACCAACAGGTCAGCATCTGATGCTTTTAACATCAAGGACTTTATAAGCAGACGCTATAGAGTAAGATGAGTGTTTGCTATTTGGATAAACTTGATCCCCCTGTGTCAATTAGTGTAACAGTGGTGTTAAGACATTTCATTCGAGCAGTTTCTAGCTCATGTTGGTAATTGCGGTTTACTCACTTGATTATGTGTCATTTAGGAATCACCGCAAGGCATTAGGAGACCTTGCTAATCACTGTGCTAATAATTACACTGCGTTTATACCCTTTGGTCATCAATGTGCTTTGAAGGACGGTGGAATTTAACCTGTGCATAGATTCTTAACTGTTTGCAAATATACAGGTATTTTTAATTTGTCACCAAACAAAACCTTTAATTTTAGCTTGACAACTTTGGGTGATATATTCTTGGAGATAATCGTGTCTTATGTTTTGCATGTGTATGTTCTTTTTCCAGAGGACACACGGTTCGAGCTGTGTGTGAATCTTTCCACCTTGCTAAGGATGCTGGTTTTAAAGTTGTGGCCCACATGATGCCAGACTTACCCAATGTTGGCATGGAAAGAGACGTGGAGCAGTTCATAGTGAGTACTTCCTGGATCAGTGTAACATAATGTAAAAATGGCATAAATTGTGACAGTTCACCCTCCAAAAATTTACCCTCATAAACATCTCATAAAACTCTTATGAGATTTTCTTTTTCTGCTGAACCAAAAAGAAGATATTTTTTAAATGTTATAGCCATTGATGTCCTTAGTAAGAAATAAACAAACTGTAAGTCGATGGCTACCAGCTTTAGACATATTTCAGAATAACTTCTTTTGTGTTCCACAGAAGAATGAAAGTCAAACATGTTTAGTTTGGAAAGTGGAGGATGAGTAAAAGATGACAATGATTTTTTTTTACTTTATAATTTTAAGATTTATCTAATTTAAGGAATCATATCATCTCATTTTATAAGTTTATTTGTGGTCAAGAATTTATTTTATGTGAAAATGGGAAATTAATGATAGTTCATGTTGCTCCAAAGACTTCTGTTTAGTAAAATGTAGGTTTGATAGCAAAACATAACAGAAGTATCATCAAAGTAGCAAATAAATTTCATAGACTATACTCCTATAATATACAGTTTTTGTTGCAAAGTAGGTTGAAGTGAAAAGTTAAAATGGTCAAAAGACCATAAAGGCCTTAATAGTGTAACAAAACAGCATTTTTGTTTTAAATAAATAGTGTTCTTGTGAATTTTCTATTCATTAAAACATTTAGAGACACATTATTTACATTATTGATAAAGCAAGAAATGTTTCATGCTCACCAAATCCGCATATTAGCATGATTTCTGAATGATCTTGTGACACTGAAGACTGGAGCAGTGATTGCTAAATATTTAGCTTCAACATGACAGGAATAAATCACATTTAAAGCATAAATAGAAAGTTTTGTTTTGGATTGCGGTATTGTTTTACTCTATTACCTTTTCAGATTTATTGCATCAATTTTTATTTATTTTATCAAATAAATGCAGCCTTGGTGAGAAGACACTTTTCAAACAGTTCAAAATCATTTTTAAAATCTTTCCAACCTCAAACTTTTATGTACAACAAATATTAGCCTCTGGGTCTTGTGTGTCTTGTAACTGTTAAACCTGATTTTCAAAATTTTTTAACAGTCATTCATTTACAATGAATAACAATTTAAAGGGATTAAATTGACCAAAAAAATTTAATTGTCATAATTTACTCACCCTTTCCTTTTTTTCAAACCTTTGTGTTTTTCTTCTGTACAGAAAATAAGATAATTTGAAGCAAGCTGGGAAGTGGTTACTATTGACATCTATAGTATTTATTTTTCATACTATGGAAGTTAAAGGTTACACGTTTTAAACTTCTTTAAAAATATCATCTTTTGTCTTCAATAGACAGGAAACTCATAAAGATATGAATCCACTTGAGAAATTTACATTTTTAGGTGAAATCACTTTAAATTTCCTCGTTCCTCACTTCACACTATTGTATGTTTTCAGAGGACTTGCACTGTTTCACAATGATTTTTATGGTAATTTTCTTTTCTTTTGGAAGACAATACTGAATATTCTTTCAAAAGTTTCCTTTGGTGTTTCCTTGAATAAAATAACAATGAAAAGGTGAGGAAATGATGACGCAGTTTTCACTCTCATAAGTGTCACTTCAGTAATCACGCTTGAAACAATTTCCTCAAATAAGACTCAACCATAAGCTTCAAAAGGATTATGCGTAGTAGTACATTGTAATTCAAGGCCTTGCTGCTTATAACTGTTTATTTTGTAAGCTCTTTTAATGTAAATGAAATGAGGAGCTGAGCGGCAGGCAGCCCAATCCTCATGCATTTGGTTATTCAAATGCACAGAGTTATCTCTGTAAACCTCACAGGATACGCAGGTGGTTTACAAAATGTCACTTTCATCAGCTGAAGGAGTTCAATTAATCAACGTTTGTGTGAAAAAGCTGTCAGGATATCCAAAATTTCCATTTTGCTTTCAGATGCTCTATTAACTTTGACACTGGAAGTATCAGGAACTGCTGAGCCATAGTCGTCATCACTGCCCACAGGCATCCGCATAAGAGATGAAAATACAGAAATCTTTAAAAGCTCTAAAGTGGAAAGATGTATAGCAAAATGAAATGGTTTTTTATTTCTCACAGCTGTAGAGGTAACATTTTACTTGAGGAGGTGTTCATAAAGTCGTCATAAAATCTTTATAATCATGGTATTACATGTCATGAATGTGAGTGAGATTTTATGCATGCTTATAACAACTGTCATTAAGTGTCATTCGCACAGTTATGACTTTTTTTTAATGCAAAGATGACATGGTATGTTATGACAACTTGACATTACCAAGACAATACAACTTGTGATAAATTTTTCATGAACATCACTGTCATGAAGCCATTACCCTAAACAAATTACTTTTGCTGCGTGTTTAGAGTACTTATTTAAAATGAGTTGAAACAACACAATTCTTAGGTTTTTTTTAAGACAACTGTTTTTACAAATTGTAGTAGATTGAACATAAAACAATTACGTTAACTTAATCAATTCTATTTCCTTTATTTTACGAAGGTATTGTGTGCATTTTTAACTTTGTCAGGGTATCCGTGGGGTCTTAAAGTCTTAAAATGTCTTAAATCTCAAAAGCTAAGTTTTAAACCTTAAAGTCTTAAATCTACTGAAATATGGTGTTGTAGGTCTTAAATATTATTTTAACAGTCTTTACTTTATGTACAGTACAGCTACACAATCTGGCCATTAACACGCATACAATCACCAACAGTCTCAAATCAAATCAACATTTACACTATTATTAAAAAATAGATTTTAATCACTTTCCTTACAGTAACATTTGTTTAACAGTTGTCCATATATTTACTGCTGAATTTACTGACCTGACCTATAGTTCTATTATTAAATTATTATTAATGTATTATTAAACATATTAAATTATAATAATTTTTTGATTCAGCTAGTGAAAAATTTTTTCCTACTGGGATATTCAGAAAAAAATAATCCTTAGCATTTAGCCCTGTAAAAGTCTAAGATTTTACTCATAATGGTATTAAAAATGTCTTAAAAGTCTTAAAGTTGACTTGGTGAAGCCTGCAGAAAACCTGATTGTATAAATATTTGATAACACCATCATTAATATATATATATATATAT
>CAIGQQ010026964.1:9857633-9877600 GCA_903798035.1 Danio albolineatus | reverse complement strand
TTACCTCAACTATAGGGGTACAAGCTAATTTTGTCATTAAAATGTCATTAAATATTAATGAAGCTGTTAAAAAATATTTGACAGATTTATGACCCTCCCAATAATACCCTCCGGGGGTTTCATTTTTTATTTTTCAACTTTAACTGCAATTCGGCGGTTTCTCTTTCATTTAGGAACATTTCATTCATGCCCCCGTGACAAAATAGAGTATTGGATGCGACTGCAAGTATGAAGTAAGGACTGGTGGGAGAGTGTTGTTTTAATGGAATTTGATACCACATGCCGAATGGGGAAAAGCTCCACATTTCGCAATGTGTCTGTGTGTCCTTTACTGACTTGGTAGGTGCAGAGAATAGCATCAAACAGCCATTTGTTTATAGAATATCCTGTCGCAAAATGCACCGAAAAGTCCTACACGACAGTAATAGTTTGATTAATGTGTTTACATGTCTGTGTTGCAGTTCAATAATGCAACTAAAATCGACATACTCTACATGTCTTAATTAGATTTCTGTTTAGTTCGATTATGACTTCAGTCAGATTAAGGTAATCAAAAATCTCTGTTTACATGATATACTCTTGATCAGAGTGTTGTCTTAACTGTATTAAAATCAGATTATTGATGTCCATGTAAAAGTACTTAATGTCATTTTTGGAATTAAAATTACATAACTGAGCGAATATCTGTGCTAGGGCTGCACAATATCGGAAAATATTTGATATTGTTATAATATTTTTTCTGCTATATGAATACAGTTTCACAATATAGTTTGAATAGCACTATTTCTGGGGAATCTATTCCATTTTCAGTTCTGGGGAGTCTAATAGTATTCAGGTACAGAAATTGAAAAATCACAAAGTAAGTAAAATGTTTGTCTTGCTCTGCTTTGTCTCGTTTCTAGTCCAAATATATACAAATTCTGAGAACAAATAACAATATTGTTTTTAACTTTAGAAGAAATGGGTCAAAATTAAGATATTTTCCTTAAAACAAGCAAAATTATCTACCAGTGGAGTAAGTAAAATTATCTCATTATCTAGAAACAAGATAAATCTAAGAAGCATAAATTGGATAAATTCTGTATAAATACAGTAATTGAATGTAATTTTGTAGCTCCTGATCAACTATAATCCAGACTCAACATTGCATATCTTGCGATGTGACTTGCAGATGCCCACATTGCAATATTGATGCTGAAACAACATATTGTTTAGCCCTAATCTGTACATGAAATTGTACTAAATTTAATGATGTCATGATCATAAAAGTTTCATGACACTCTTAAGAACACAGTAAAGTGTTACCGCCCCCGAATTACAACATAAAGATTCAAACGGGTTGTACAGTACAAAAACACACTATCAACAACAATTATCCCGAGAAACATTCCTCTTTTATCGGGTGCAGTAGTTAATTGTTACAATGTGGGAATGATGGGTGAATGTAAATGAAGTGGGGAGTGATGTGCCATGGCAGGCTGCTCTTTTATGGCCTCTGTCAGTGTCCAGCTGTGACGCATTGGTTCACATTATCGAGGGCTTCATTATGTGAAGTGAATAGAGCATTCATTATGGTGGGTTTCATTACTGAGGCATGGAGATCCAATCAGCAACCCTGCTTTGGAAGCCATTCAAAGTGCTTCTCTCTGAAAGACTGTATTAAACACCAACCGGGAGCAAAATTCAGGTGCCAACAGGTTTCTTTGATGTTTTTTTAAGCGAAGGCTGTCAGTGCACCATCTCAGGAGTTTAGCCATTTTAAAGCTGGTGATTATTTCCCATTAGGAGGACAAAAGAGCCTGAAATGAAGTGAGTGACGTTAATGTTGCATAAGAAACAGCATGATTCAATGAGTACAATTATATAAATAATATTTTCAGCTAACGGTCACATAAATGCCACTTAACTGTAGAAGAGAACCATTAACTTTTTATTGCAGTCATCCAGTCTCTAGAGTCTCTGAAGGCATGTGTCTCTGAAGCGAAAAGTCTTCACTTTGGTTTTTGCATTGGTGTAACAAGGCCACTTTACACCTACCTCATTTCCCCTTGGGAGGCTCTTACTCGCCTCCCACACTGCAGCAATCAACTGACAGCTCCCAAATATTAGGACAGCAACATCCTTTTTAAACTGCGTTTGTACAATTTATCATTGCAATTAGAGGCTAATAGTACAAACAATAACCTTTTGTGACTTGTTATTGTTAGTCAAAGTTTCTTTTGGAACCATACATTAACAATGAATGTTTTGGGCTGTATGGTTGATTAATATTGTAATGTTACCATTGTTAACTCTTAAATTTTTGACCATAAACTCTTAAATTTTTGACCATAAACTTGGCTGATACCAATAAGATTATTTTAATGTAATGATCTTTAAAATATTTCTGTTTTAAAATTCTGGCTAACAATGGTCTTATTCAGGATAACAGTGGTCATTACCTGATAACTAGATAACCGAGGTTGTAATCAGACTGATACAGAGAAAAGTTCATTATTTTCATTACTTAGTTCATTATTAATTTAATCAAGTTGGCTGTTGACTGATAAATTACCCAAGTTAAACATATGGCAAAAACTGATTATGGTTTTAAATAATCAATATTAAAATTCTGGCTAACAGTGTTGATCATTTGTTAATTATTGCATGGTGATTAACCGATAAATTACCAATATTAAAAATGTAACTGATACTGATTAATAGATGATCAATACACTATTAACGATTTTTGTACATTACACCTTAATTATTATATGGTGATTAACCGATACCTTAACAATATTAAAACTGTAACTGATATTGATTAAGAGATGATTAATACACTTACGATTTTTGTAAAATACACAGTATTTGACTGTAATATGAACTGTATTTAACAGTAAGACAGTTATGCAGTATGTTACCTGTATTTTAAAGTTTCAATGTGCTGTAAAAATGCTGTATATTTTACAGTAAAGATACAATACTGTAGACTAGAGCAAGATAAATGGTGCTGTAAATGTAAATACAGTGTTTTTGCTCTAACTGATTTACAGTAAATTACTGGTGAACTGCTGCCAGTAAGTTAATGTAGATTCTACCGGAAATTGTTAACAGTGTTAAAAGATAATTGATATTGAAATTTTGGTGTACATCAATGAGGTCTCACTTAATTATCCTGATAAATTACTATTAAGAAATCTAGCTGATGCAGATAAAAACGGTTACTATTTTCATGATCTTGTCATTATACCGATTAAATATTTCCACATTATGCATGTTAACTGATAAATAATTCTGGCTGTCAGTGGTGAAAGAATTAATTGTCATGTTATGGTCATTAACTAAGAAATGGTGAGAAACTACCACTTAAATCTGGCAGTAAAATATGTCTGATACAGATACAATGGCTGTTATTTCTCTCTTAATCAGTAATCAATTGACAATAAAATACTAGCTAAAATTATGAATTATTATGTTTAGACCGATATATGATGTACACAAAAATCTAATTCTTAAAATAATTTTAAAATCATTTTAAATCCACGTTTGATGAATTAGAGCTTTACAATGTACAGTTAGCACGTTTATTTTTCATTTAGGTTTCATATCAGTAGATTTATATCATCATGCAAACTGAAAATGGGTATTTGTCAGCACAAAGCACCTACCATTTTTTTCCCTCCTGACCATGTTTGCTTTTTGCTTATTCTTGAAATAGTCACTTTGTACAGTTTTCTTTTTGAAGATAATCAGCTCATTGCTTAACCACTTTAATGCCTTCAGTATATTATTCAGATCCGTTTCATACAAAAGTCTTGAGTATTTAATAATTCATCTCTCTCCACACCTGTTGCGATATCTCCATGATAGAAAGCCATAAGGAGTGTGTGTGTGTGTGTCAGAGCGAGAGAGAGAGAGGGAGATTAATGGCTCTAGAAGGTGGTCTCTGACCCCAGCGCTATCAGCTCTCCTCCTGCACCACCACATGCCCACACCACCTCACCTGTGTCACCCACCAGCAGCGCTCGCCTGCTTTATCTCACCTAACCTGCTTTCCCCAGTGCTTGTGTTCTCCTCTTCCCCTCCCACTTCCACACCGGGCTGCTCGCTCCCCCTCACGCCTCCATCTACCTTTGGAGACGGGACCTGTCGCTGCTATCTCAAGGACGAGTATGCGGTGGAAAAGAGCGTAGCTATGTGATAATGAATCCCATTACTGACTCGTCCGACTCTCCCCTCTCACTTATCAGACTGTGTGCAGACTCCCCTCCCTACACAAAAAAAAAAAAACACTCTGCGTAAAGATATCACACAAACACTCACTTAGAGTAAGGGGAAGCTCTAGTCGTGACTCGTAATCCGTCATTTCATTTTGCATTTGAAAAGCAACTATTTATGTTTGTTTGTGCCATTTAGAGCCGCTGTTTGGTTTGGACTCATGCAGTCTTTGCTGAGATTCATTGGTGTCCGATCTGATGATTCACTTGGGTGTCAGGAAGTTGGACGGTGCCAATTAAATGACCACTGGCATTGTCTCTTTGATTGTAATGGTTTTGTTTCTGAATGTGCTGTGTGACCCCTGAGGTTTTTCAGAATGACAAGGGTAAAACAAATTTCTGCACAATTACGCATTACGTTGAAGACGCAAGCAGGAATCTCTAAATAGCAGCTTATCAAGTGAATTCATGAATGGTGCTGTATTACAATTACATTTGATTCATTAGGTTTATTTGAGGTGAAATGAATTAGCAAACATTTCATGACATGTTTTTAATACAAAACTTGTGTGTGTGTGCGGCCATGTCTAATACCAATACATTATATGTGATCAATACATTTCTTCTTATTTAATTTTGTACTGTTGTGCTAGCTTAAAAAAAATCTAAATTTTGCCAATATTGTGACCAAAATTTATATCAATCCCTGCAACATTAAAAATCTTATTTAACAAAAAGCACCTTTAAAGGCACCTGTTTTACCCATTTTACAAGATGTGAGATAAGCCTTTGGTGTCCAGAATGTGTCTGTAAAGTTTCGGCTTAAAATATCCATCAGATATGTATATGATGTAGAATCTGCTCATTTTGGTGTTTGATCACAATGTAGCTGTTTTTTAGACTGTGCCTTTAAATTCACACGAGCTGGTTAAGCCCACCCACGGCTCCCACGTGTGTGCCTGCTTCTCATGCATTACGGCAGATAAACAGCAGTCAGTGATAGAAACAGACACGGATGAAGCTGAATTACAGCTCATTAGTCAAAAATACCAAGTACGTTTATTTCATGTATTTGGGGTGGAGTTTATTCAAGCCTTTCTGAAATGATGAGTCACACACAAATGTCGTTTGCAGTACACACACACACACACACACATGTATATTGGTGTTAACTGACACTATGCAGCCATGGTAACTATAACGGTTAAGAATTACACAACGATTTTACTCCCTTTATTTCAAACATGCTGTTTCAAACATTTTATAAACTTATAAAATTAATTACTGAGGTGCAGATGATCACAGAAACTTGTAACGTGTTTTAATCTCAGTTTCTTTGCAAAAAATGTTTTGTGGAGACATATCACCTGTTGATCAATTCAGTGGGCTGGAAAAAACGCACTCCTACGTCACGTTGCGCTGGACCTTAAAATCACTGGGATTTGGGTTGCATTTTAATGTCACAAAGTTTTAATGAAAGAGACTTGACAGTGGACACATTATACCTACACGCAGTTCTGTCCAAACAGCTTACACAAGAGGATTTTCATCATTTAAAGTTTTTTTATGCATTATTAAGCAGTATACCTAAAGGTGTTGTTGTTTGTTTGTTTTTTCCAAATTGCAATGATTGCAAACATTATAATAATTTTATACAGATGTTAAATAAAAAATAATTAAAAAAAGATCTTGATATTTAGGAACTTACATTTTAGGCTCATTTTTACACTTTTTTTTTTTTTTTTTTTTTTGAAGATTATCCTCTTTCACCATTGAAAATGCTTCTAAACAAATGTATATCAAAACTGTTGGCGTTTCACTTTTTAGTTTTTTGAAACTATTGCCAGTTTTGAAGTAATCAGTCATGAAGTAATATCCTGTTCATGTCTTGGTGTCAACACACAACTGTGGTCTTGGTTTAAGCAGTCTTGCCTCCAAAATTGGTGTAAGTCAATACTGGTCATCAGTTGGCCTGAAGTCTCATGTTTGCACTGTTTTTTCTCACATCATGTCTTTGTCTGCAGGAATTTTTTGAGAACCCTGCGTTCAGGCCAGATGGACTCAAACTTTACCCCACACTGGTGATACGAGGTACTGGACTGTATGAGCTGTGGAAAACAGGCCGCTATAAGAGTTACTCTCCCAGTGCCTTGGTGGACCTGGTAGCAAGAATACTAGCGCTGGTCCCACCATGGACTCGTGTGTATCGTGTACAGAGGTAAGATGAATGTAATGATGCTGTTACTGCACATATGGCCTCTCATTGTATGTTCAGGGATGAGCTTAGACCTATGTTTTTCTTGATCTAATCTCAAGTGGACCTGAAATGGGCTCTGAAGTGTTTTGAGCTTGTCCGCTTTCAGAGGTTGTTGAAAACACAATTGACTTTATTGATTTCACAGTATAGATGCTCATATGGTTGAGTGTGTTCAAGCAGCCACAAAACACTGTATAATTTTTGTCTACTGACTTAGACATCATAAACTTTAGGGTATGAATGTAGTGAAGAAGTGTTGTAGCCAGACAAAATTTTTAATTTGACGCCTTCATTTGTTAGGTTTGAAGGCAAACAATAAGTGATTAAAATATCAGTCTCTTACCAGCATCTTGTTCTCTTACCAGTCATGATTCTGAAACAAGCCCACCGTGTTCAGCAATGATTTATGGCTATCAGACCTAAAGCAAAATCTGTTGATCTCTGTATTGTATAAAAAACTATGCAATCAAAATAAAATCTGTAGTATTTCTTAGAATTAAACTAAAATTAAAATACAAAAAATACAATCAATCAAAAAGTAAATTTATGCATCACAATAGATCTGTCATATTAAATAGAAGAAAAACAAATACATATAGATTCTATTATATAACAGCAGATTTACTATGTATAGGCATCTCTACTGTCCACCCTACTCGCCCCTTAACAATTTTAATTGTGATCTAATAACGTGCACCTTCTGTAAAGCTGCTTTGAAACAATAATTATTGTAAGATAAAAGCTTTACAAATAAACTTCAGTTGAATTGAATTGAATTATTCTGCCGATTGTGGTTATTTAACCACATTTACTTGAGATAATCATGATAATTGTGCAACGAAAATTTCAAATAAGAGAAATTTAAGTGCCTAAACACATGGCAAAGATTAACTTTTTTTTTTTTAACTGCCAGAGGTAGTGCCATGCAGTTGCCTGTTTTCATTCTAGTGTGGCCACAATTTAGTTAAAAAAGGCTAAAATCATTTCATTGTTGAAAAAGGCTAACAATCTGATCTTCTGGCCTCTTTCAGGGATATCCCAATGCCACTGGTGAGCTCTGGAGTGGAACATGGCAATCTGAGAGAACTGGCATTGGCCAGAATGAAAGACATGGGCACTGAGGTAACACTCAATTTACATTTGTTCATTTTATCCAAGGCAGCTTTCAAGTGAGGATAAAGAAAGCACTTCAAATCATCATAGAGTAGCAGTATTAAATTCTGTGACAAGTCTCCTTTTATTTTATTTTTTTGTTTGAGTGTTGATAAGAAAGTATCTGGTGCATATGGAGAGGAGAGAGTGTCACCTCGTGTGGTTTGTCAAGCCCACTCACCTGTTTGATGCACACTCAGAATTGCACAATGTTTTCATAAACATGGAGTGTTGATAGGAAAGCGTCTAGTCGAAATTGTTACTCATTTCAGTTGCTGTATAGATTAAGTTCATTAGTTTCTTACAAGGCTGTGTTGTTGACTCCTACAGTGTAGAGATGTACGCACCAGAGAAGTTGGCATCCAAGAGATTCATCACAAAGTTCGACCATATCAGGTAACCCATGTTCGACATCAATGATTAGCAGGAACTTGCTGTTAAACGGTGTACAGTGAGAGACAGTAAAAGTTTCTGTGCTTCTCATAGGTCGAGCTGATCCGCAGAGACTATGTGGCTAATGGAGGCTGGGAGACCTTTCTGTCTTATGAGGACCCCGAGCAGGACATTTTAATTGGTCTCCTGCGTCTCCGTCGCTGCTCACCGCAGTCTTTCCGGCCCGAGTTGAAGGGTGGCGTATCCATTGTTCGGGAGCTGCATGTCTACGGAAGTGTTGTTCCTGTCAGCAGCCGAGATCCCAGCAAGTTCCAGCATCAGGTAAAAAAAAAAATCAATCTTGGTTCCGTTGGTAACACATGGAGAGTTTGGAAGCTTGTTTTTGCTACAGAATAAAAAAATACATTATTACATTTTTACAATTTGTACTTTTTTTTTCTGAATTCCATTTGACTTTTACTCCGATTTCTGAAATATTATCTACCAATTCGTATTGTTTTCTGATAAGATTGTTAGTAGTTTAGTTACCATTTTTTTTCCTCAAAAGTCAGACTTTACATCTTGCATTTCTGAATTTTCTCACACTTTAGTTTATATTTTGTCAATTTTGTCATTATATATATATATATATAATGGACCCCCTTTTGCCTTCAGAACTGCCTTAATTCTTCATGGCATAGATTCAACAAGTTACTGGAAATATTCCTCAGAGATTTTGGTCCATATTGACATGAAAGCATCACGCAGTTGCTGCAGATTTATCGGCTGCACATCCATGATGCAAATCTCCCATTTCACCACATCCCAAAGGTGCTCTATTGGATTGAGATCTGGTGACTGCGGAGGCCATTTTGAGTACAGTGAACTCATTTTCATGTTCAAAAAACCAGTCTGAGATGATTTGCACCTTGGCACGTTATTCTGCTGGAAGTAGCCTTAACAAGATGGGTACACTGTGGCCATAAGGGGATGGACATGGTCAGTAACAATACTCAAATAGGCTGTGGCGTTAACATGATGGTCAATTGGTACTGAGCCCAAAATGTCCCAAGAAAATGTGCCCTAGACCATTACAACACCACCACCATCCTGTACCGTTGATACAAGGCAGGATGGATCCTGTTTCATGTAGTTGACACCAAATTCTGACCCTACCTGAATGTCACAGCAGAAATTGAGACTCATCAGACCAGGCAACATTTTTTTCAACATTTTTTCTCAACATCTTCTATTGTCCAATTTTTGTGAGCCTGTGCAAATTGTAGCCTCAGTTTCCTGTTCTTAGCTGACAGGAAGCTAGTCTTCTGCTGCTGTAACCCATCCGCCTCAATGTTGGACTTGCTGTGTGTTTAGAGATGCTCTTCTGCATACCTCGGTTGGTTATAAGAGTTACTGTTGCCTTTCTATCAGCTGGAACTAGTCTGGCCATTCTTCTCTGACCTCTGGCATCAAGCCGCCCACAGAACTGGCCCTTACTGGATTTCTTCTCTTTTTCGGACCATTCTCTGTTAATCCTAGAGATGATTGTGCGTGAAAATCCCAGTAGATCAGCAGTTTCTGAAATACTCAGACCAGCCCGTCTGGCACCAACAACTATGCCTCATTCAAAGTCACTTAAATCACCTTTCTTCCCCATTCTGATGCTTGGTTTGAACTGCAGCAGATCATCTTGACCATGTCTACATGTCTACATGCCTAAATGCATTAAGTTGCTGCCATGGGATTGGCTGATTAGAAATTTACGTTAACTAGCAGTTGGACAGGTGTACCTAATAAAGTGGCCGATGAGTGTATCTCATAATTCTGACTTTTCTCCTCAAAATTCTGAGTTAATATTTTGTGATTCAGACTTTTTTGATCAATTTTTTGTCAGAATAGTTGTTTTGTCTCCACCACACAAAAACACAAAATGTTTTTAAGGCATTTTTCAAGTATTTCCCATAGAGCTACAGATAATTTGCTAAATTGTCCATTATTACAGTATTTTTCAGTCTTTAGTCATTTCATGTGCAGTCTCACTGTCCTGCATTCTTATGTTCTCTTTCTCCTCCTGTGCATTTCCAGGGTTTTGGGATGATGTTGATGGAGGAGGCCGAGAGGATAGCCAGAGATGAGCACGGCTCCAGCAAATTGGCTGTTATCTCAGGTATCAAAAATATTCTCAGCGCTAACGGAAATGGCGTATTCATTTTGTAGCTTCCTCTCTCGCACTCACTTGAAAAGAATGAATATGAAATTTTCACTTGCGCCTCCCCAAATCAGCTGCAGGATGGAGATAACAGCAATTGGAGAATAAATGAAAATCTGCATTCATATTATTCCGGCTCAGGCATTTTAGAGCGAGCATATGACACCTTTGTACTCGCGTCTATCAAACCAAGCACATCAACAACAGTAAACATACAGGAAATACAATAGGTTGGAAAAGGCTAAGACCGCATTAAATGTCTAGTATGGAGAATTGGGTTTATTATTATAATTTCATGCTTTAAATATTGAAACATGGCTGAAAATATGGATCCACTCAAACATTCTTATTCTATTATTCAGAGTTTGCGGTCATATGTACTGTTATGTTTCAGGTGTTGGAACGAGGAATTACTACAGAAAAATGGGTTATGAACTGGAGGGGCCATATATGGTGAAAAGCCTTTACTGAAGCACAGAGGAATCCAACCAAGATGCATCATATTCCCTGGAGAATATCATCAGACATGCAGACATGTATCTTTACATCCCACCTGTAATTGGGCATGGTTTGGGGACTAGTAAGTGTGTGTGTGTGTGGTCAGCAAACTGCAACTATTCCGTTACATGCCAGCCAAAGAGGTACACTATTATTTTTCCAAGGTTTTCTCTAATATACATGCCAATGCATGTACTTCTTTGGGATAACACTCATTTTTTTGGTCACATTATTTTTGGTTTCTACTGACAACATTGGGCATAATGGAAGGAAAATGTCTGCATAGACTCTCAGTTATCCCGTTATGAAAGCACATTTTTCATGTGGATTTGCAAGGAAGAAATTATTCATGCTTTCAGCTTGGCACATTTGATTAATCCTCCGTTTATCCTGTCCAGTTAATTCCGAAGTTGGATTAATTGCATTTTTATGTTTTCTTGGCCTTGCATGAAAAAAAAAAACGTTCATTTGGTCGTTTTTATTATTGTTAATAAAAGATATTTATCCAGGATTTCTCTTATCGCCTGATTGTACATTGTCATAAATCGCGCATTGGCACCAAGGCAGGCAATTTGGATGGAGTTGAATAGACATAATACAGCCATCAAAGAACATTCACAGAATTAATGGGTAAGAAATCATCCACGGCGATCTCCTGTCCGGCTCCGATATGAAAAACTGTCGCCAAAATGATTGAAATTCAATTGCTTCTATTTCTGACAGAATGAAAAGTTCAGTGAACTACTCTGCCGAGGTTTAGTGCCTGTCACCACACCACCAATTTCTGAGAAACGCCGTCCGGCATGGCGAGAGCTCTCCTCCGTGGTAGACCTCATGATATGTCTGCTGATGGGTTTTTTACTGCTTCATTTGACATCGCAATACCCGATTATATCGCTATCTCTGCCTGTGAGTCAAGGTGTCAGGCGAATGACGAGCGACCACCCTTTAAAACCCAGCTCAAGTCCGATCACACTTGTAAGAGGTTTGTCATCGTTGAAATGGCTTCCAATAAATGGCAAGATGTTGTTTTGCTACCCCCCTACAATAAAGTGATGACTTAACAATCATTGAGCTCATAATTTCCTGGCACAGACCCTTTGTTGTGACGTTTATGGTTCAATGACCACAGTTATTGAAACGACGAACAGAAGCACTGTCATTTTGCAAACCAGTCAGCGGCTTTCACTAAATCTTCAGAAGCTTTAACGACGATTCCTGACTGGATGTTGCTAATTTCCCTGGCTCATTAGGGCCATCATTCCTCGTGAGTAAAATCTTACCAATCCAGGATTAATTCTGATGATGACCTCAGTCAGAGGAAGACAGAGTGCCGTGTTTAGATGATGTGCATATTTGGCCACCGAGGTCAAGATGAGCCATCGCAGCGTTTCATTTGCAAACCAGCCAAGCGTAAGGTAAAGGGCAAAGTGTCTCCAGAGATGGAAATGTCACAGATGAGATCCACTTAGGAGGATTCGCAGATGCTTTATATTATTACCGGAGAAGCTGTAAGGTTTTGAAACCTTTAGCCATCTTGAAAGCCATTAATATTCAACTCTGACATTATTATTATTGGCCTTCATCAATTCAGTGCTGCAGTTAACCGCTCTTTGTCTTGATCACAGAGAGATGTGTTTAAAAAAATTTCTGGACCTGAAAACTACTGAACACATACTTCAAGTTCAGCTAGATATCATTTATATCTATCACAAAGGGAGACTTTCATTTCCTTTAGGAGATGGAGCACTTTCTCAAACCAGAAAGCCATTTGAACCATCCCTCCTTGGGCAAAACCAAATACAAGGCTGGCCACTAAAGCGTCAGAAACCAAGACGGTCCAGCTGGTGGAAAACAGGCGATCTGGATGATTGATACATGTGCCACTTTTCACAGATGCACATTAGGGGAAACGGACTGATTTCGCCTTCAGATCTAGATGTTGAAAATGTGCCACCAGCTGTGAAACTTCAAAGGTTTCAGTCATTTTGACTTTCTATAATTACACTGTCGCTTCAAGGTGGCGATTTGTGGTGTGACCGTTGTGAATGCTCTGTTTCTCCTGTCTGACAACATCTCAGAAACCGATTATGACTGGCTATCTTTATAAACATGAAGGCTTTGAAGCAAGTTTGGACTTGTTTTATATTGTTCTTTAATGGTCTTCTCAATAAATACATTAAAATCATTGAAAATACCACAAAATTCTGACAAAGTCTTAAAAAGCAGTGATATTGATAACTCTTAAGAAACGTGTAACGTCAAATTAATTCACATTTACAAATTAAAACGATGTAACCAGCATGTTTATGTGGAAGGAAAAGCAGCAGTGTTTACTGTGGCATTTCATAAATTAATTCAAACATTAAAAAAAAGCAACAACAATTCCACTTTTTCACTGTCACAAGTTGCTTTGAAATGCATATCACCATTTCATCATGTGCAGAACTTTAGCTATGGATAACATTAAGACACCACTGAAAAATGTATTTACTAGCTATGAGTCTGAGTAAAGTTCTAACGTTTTTCAAATAAGACTATTGTTTTATATAGTGCATCTTCCCGCTTGAAAATGCTAACTGGTCAAACAAATATGTATATATAAAGATTTTCCAACAAATACTGATTTTTTAACTTTGTAAAAATGAATATAAACATCTGAAGTCATAACTTTTGTGTTATTTTATGCTTTTTTTTTTTTTTTCAAAAGAAATGTCATCGTTAGTGGTAACAAAACCAACATTACATTTTACTCAAACACGTTAAAATAAAATGTAAATCCAGAGAAACTAATGGACTACAACTTTTCCCAATTGGAAATTCTTTCTATTTTTTCCCATAGCTATATATGCCGTTTCCATTAAACACATATTTATTCACATATTTCTCTTTTTAAATATCCGTTTCCATATGAACGAACAGTACCCCAGCTGGTCCTGTTTGATAACTTCCCTTGGCTTTATCTTCAAGTTTTTCAGTGTATTAAGTAGTCTGGTGTTGATTTTTCCCTGTTTTGTGGTATAAAAAAAGTAGTCTGGTTGTTGGCTTGATGTTCATTTCAGTGCAGCTTTAAAGCACACTGGACCCTCTCCTCCAGCTGGTTCGCGGTGGGCCGGGCGTCTGGGTCAACATCCAGCATGTCCAGCAGAAGCTCACACATGGAAGGGTTTGGAGGTGGGGGCAGTGGAGGAGCCCGTCGAGTCCTCATAGGGATGATCAGCTGCAGGTCTGGATTCTCACACAGAGCTTCAGCTAATGGGGAGAGCCAGCGGCCCCGCATTACATATGCACCTACACAATAAGCAGGAAACACATGTTATGCTTAATCAATTTTCAAGCATTTGTTCAAACAGGTCCTTCATTCACTGTTGTTGCCTTTGATCTCCCAAATACCGCATTTGAATTTGCCCTCTTCTTTATAGTCCAACACTAAAAAGCTGTGATGAAAATAGGTCTCATTTCTGTAAAGTATGTTTTGGTTGTCATGCATAAACTGGGATACAGCCCAAAATTTCTTTTGACTTACACACGTGCAAGAGAATAGCTCAAACAAGTGTACCTCATATTGCTGGGACATCCACAGAGCACAAGATGGAAAAAGATAGAATTTAAACCTATAGATATGTCTTCATTGGTTCAATCCGAATATTAGAAAGCTATGAGAATACTTGTGTGCGCATAAAACAAGCAAACAAACAATAAAGACTTTATTAGACTGACACTGCACACAAAAATATTCTTGTAACTGAAGACATTTTGAGGATGTTTATTTGGTATTTTTCTGGAATTTAAACGAGTTAGGACTGTTTATGTCTATGGAGGAGGAGGGCAATTTTGGATTTCAAGTTGTGCTATGAATACAATTGAAATCCTCAGGTGTTTAGAATGACATGAGAGGGATTCATTATTTTATTTTAACATTATTTTTTGGGGAGTAACTAACCCTTTAGTTAGTCTTTTTAGTTAGCTTTTGCACCAGATATTTACAGGAAGAGTTATAGGAACTATCCACCAATTCCCCTAGAACTAATTTCCACTTTAAATGAAAGTTGTATCCAAGTATGTAAGTTTTTGACTCTTTTAAAGCATAAAAATATAATATGTTTGCAGATATTTAAGAAACATGCTAAGTGAACATTCTTGTTTATCTGAAAAATCAAATATTCTGCTGTGAAAAGGTGAATTACATGAATGTCTGTCTTTGTTTTGGTCATTCAACCCACCCAATGCCAGTTTAGCCAATTATGTTTCAGCACCTTTAGTTACCTGGGTGAAAAACAGCTAATTTCATTCATTCGGGCAGAAAGACTCTCAAAGTATGCGTCCATAATAGAAAATACAACCTATGGTGGAAAGCAACCTCTAAAATGAGATGCAGATTCAGAGTTCCACGAGGTGATTATTAATTAGCAAATGACATAAACATTACAAACGTAAACATTAGGTAAGCAGGTTACATTTTAACCCTGTGTCCTAACAACACACTACTTAACGAGATTGGCAGTAATTGCTTTTATTTAGAACACTATTTAAATCAGCCTTTGTTGGTGTCGTCAATCTGGCAACCAGCTCTTGCATGCCTTTTGAACCAGGGTTGCAATACCTAGTTCAACCACTATAATTTGTCAAACTTACATACTGCATCTTTAACCCTTTCCTGGTGGCATTCACAAAATATATGTCGAATGGAGCACTTGATGTTGCATTCAGCTGGCTTTCTAGCGAGCAGACTTTTGATTAGAGGGGTAAATTTTGTTTTTGGGCAAGTTTTTGTAACTACCACCTGTGAAAGTCATTATTTAGCTTTCAGAAGGTGTTTGAAGGCCTTAGACAGATAGTGTGGAAACAAATCAGCAAGGGTTTAGGGTGCAATCACAAGTATTCTCTAGGTTTAAGAAATATGCCTAGCAAAAATGCATTATTATTCACAAAACTCCAAGACAAACACACCATGCAGAGAGGTTAATGGGTGAAAGGATGCTAATTGCCCTTATATAAATAAGCTACAACATTTGACCTTTTAGTTTGCCTGCTCTCAGTTAAGCAAAATCGCTGGGCTCCAGTAATTACTGAGGACTGCCTGAATAGCTTATGCACTCCATCCAAAACCCGCATCCTCAGACCACTTTACATTATCTGAGCTATTACACATTAAGTTAATGGGCTGCTATGTCAAGCACTCAACAACAAAGCTTTCTCGCCAATCTAAAGTGGCCTGCATGAGGTAACTAGTGAGAGAGGGGTAACAAAAATAGCCACCTGTCTGCCAGAGTGAGGCTCTGAAAACTTTTCTTTTCCAGTCCTATTTCTGTTCCTATTCTGTGAAGTGGCTGTGACAATCCTGGTGGGTTTTATATTAATCAGCCATCATAAGACCTCATTTAACTGCATATGCAAGTTCCTATTTTGTTTTAATCATAAAAGTGCATGCATCATGGATCGAGATTGATTAAATAACAAAGACATTAAAAACATTAAATGGGTGATGCTAAATGAGCCGAAGTATTTTTTCCCTCTCGACTAACCCAGCTGTTCTTGATTGGTGCCGTCTTCTAAGAAAGTGATCCTCTCCAGCACTGCCCAGAAAAGCACACCCAGAGAGAAGATGTCAGCCTGGGCTGTATAACTACGGCCGGCCCAAACTTCTGGAGCCATGTAGAAGTCTGAGCCGCAGGTAGAGGACAGAGCCAGTCTGCTCTGAACACCATCTGTAGGATTGTCCACCATCTTACTCAGGCCAAAGTCTGCCACCTGGAATACATGGGGAAGTAATTAACATGTTGTTAAGTTAATATAGATTTCAGATTTGGGACGTGAAGCATACTTGTCATATATATATATATATATTACATTTAAATTGACGAGACGGTTTATCTGAAATTGAAAACTCTGTCATCATTTACTTGCCCTTTACTTGTTTCAAACCTTTAAGGGTTTCTTTTGTCTTTTGAACACAAAAGAAGATATTTAGAAAATGTTGGAAACTTGTAACCATCAACATCTATAAGATTTATTTTCCTGCTATGGAAGTCAATGGTTACAGTTTTCTTAAACTTTTGTGTTCAATAGAGCAATGAACCTTTAAAGTTTGGAAACACTTTGGGGTGAGTTAATGGAGTAAATTTTCACTTTTGGGTGAATGATCAAAAATTACCTTTGTCAAAAATGTTCATGTATTGATAGCTTTTTTGTTTATTACCATTTGTGAACATCTGAAAGCCTGTAGCAATGAAAGCCTGTAGACTGATTTTATTTTAATTTTATTTTTTATGTAAAACGCTTAGGACAATTTTTTTTCTTTGTTTTTTGGTAAAATGTTTTCTTGTAACTATAAAAGCTGAACTTTCATGTGTTACTTTTATCTATAATGTTATTTTTTTCTATCGTATTATTATTTTATTTTATTTGTTTTGTGTTTTTTTTTTTTTTTATTATTTTCCTTAATGCAAGAATATGTAATTGTATTACTTTATCCAGAGAGAAAGAAAATGTGAGAAAATTGTGTTCTGCCGCTACATGGGAGCAGTTGATGTCCAATGATTCTATGTATCTGATACTGTGGCTCTCTGACTAATATATTTCAATAAACAACAGAGTTAAAGTAAAAGCTGAACTTTCAGTCTCTCATACGTTATATGTGCACAAGTGCGAGCTCAAGCAATAAGTTGCTGATTGCTATTTACGACCACCAGTGTCTCTAAAAATGGGTTTCTAAATTGTTCAAACAGACTCTTCGATTTATATTAATTCAGCAACCATTAAAATGATCATTTAAAATATTTCAGTGTTTAACTGAAAAATAGAACATTAAATAATTGTGGCTACAAAGACATTTATAAGCATCATTCTTTGTCGCTGCAATTGAAAATATGTATATTTTAATACAGCATTTAAAAATAGAATATTTATAATTACATCTACAAAACCATTTATACCATTCAAACTGTTTTTTATTTCAGTTTATGCATGTTCCGCTTGGGAGAAAAAAAAACAGTTTATAATATTATTAAAAATATTAAGTAAGACATTTTCTACAATAAAGCTTCAGAATGCTTGTAGGAAAACATTGGGACACAGTGTTTTTAACAACTGCAGATAACTCTGATTCTAGATAAGCCCAAGGCAACTTCCCATCCATATTTGTGCACTGGATGGCCAATATTTTACTGGATTAAAGTACACATTTATAGTAGAATGAATCAGTCGCTTCAAAGCACACTACATTGACTGTCCTTGAATGCAGTGAAATGTATAAAAACCCTCATTATTTGAAACTTCAGAAAAATTGATCCATTTTAAACTGTATATGCAAGCTGATTCTCTTGCTGACCCTTTTGCTGTGAGACTGACATACCCTGGCTTTGGAATGATTGACAGAAAAGGATCAAAGGGTTCAGACATATTTGTCACTATATAAATGACAATAACCCAAACGCATTACAACAAAAATAGTCATTTACTCTTCCATCTTATAAAATATTCCTAAGCACTTTACATTGTGAATGGTGTTTAAGGCACTGCCAAAATCTGTCTATGTCTGTCATGCAAAAACAAGCTCAAAAGAACCTTTGTGTTGCTTTGTTATACAATCAATATGAGTGGAACAATCCCCATGCTTCCAGACTACAAAAAAAGCATATATAAAAAAGACAATATTGCTCCATAAGCGGTGGAGTATTTCAAAAAGCAACATGAAAGCTTGTAAAAATGCAAATCGAGCCCATGACAATTGCACTTAGCTTGACTCCAAATACGCCATGAGCAACCGGTTTTACTGTTTGTTAGAAGTAGCAGCTTGTAAAACCATAAAAATGAAATTTAAAATAACAATGCATGCATTTTGTACCTTCATGACTGGTCCTGCTTTAGTGAGACAGACGAGAACATTATCTGGCTTAAGATCTCGGTGCACTATTCCATGCTCATGCAGGAACGCAATGGCACTGCAGATCTGCCGAACCACAGCATTATTGCATTCAGCGTCCGGCGGCCTGGACAGAATATACTGGCCTAAATCTCCACCCTCGCAGTACTCCATCACCAACCAAAGTGCGAAGCAGCGCCTGGGAACCTCCTCTTTGGAAATCGGCCTCTTCTTTGACCTGGAGGCATTCCTCGTTTGGGTTTTGGAGTCTTTGTCCACAACTCTCCCTTTGAGAGCACTCTCCACCAGATCCAAAGGCAGCCTGCTTGATCTGAGGGGCTGCAGTGTTCGGGGGCCGGTCTGTAAGAGGCAGTTGTAGAGAGCGATGACATTGGGGTGGTTTCGTGCTGTGATTCTCATCGCCCAGAGTTCCTGCAGGTAGAGCTCTATGCTCTCTGGGCTACAGCATGGCAGGCGTTTGATGGCTACTGTGTCCCCTTTTGCGCCCCACCAGCCAGTCTCAGTCACGCGCCCCTTGAAGACCACTCCATAGCTTCCCCGGCCCACTTCCTGCTGCAGTGTGTAGATATCATCCATCCTAGCTGGATCTGATGTTTACTGCATGAGAATTTACTGGTTAGTTTTGCTTTATTTCATGGTTCCGATATTGCATGCCAAGCAAGTGCTACAGAAGTTTTATTCAATTCTCTTTGTGCAGATATAATTTTATGTTCTATATTTGTGTCTGCATAAAATTAAACTTAAATAGAAGATTTCACATACTTCAAAACATGTTAAATAAATGAAAAGCATCTAATATAATATTTAAAATAACTTTTGTAAAAATAAAGTGACTAAATATGGGTGCAATACTATATTGTTGCTTTACAATTCAACATGACAAATACATATTTCTAATAAAAAAAAATTATTCTGACCTGTATTCAAATAATATAAAAGAGAGTAATTTTTCATATTAAAGTTTTTTTTAAATGATTTACATTTTAAATGATTTTTACATGTTCACATATGAGCAAAACCCATTGTGTTGAAGAACAGCTCAAAGTATATACAATTTTAAATTACAATTAATAATAATTTAATGTGATTTATACAGAAGCTTTATATGGAAGACGAAACCTGCAAAAACAATAAATAAATTAATCAATAAATAAATACACAAATTCCTGCATGAATAAATCAATCAATAAATCAATGTATATATAAATCTACAAATTCCTGCAAAAACAAATGTATTAATAGTGCGGGTTGAAAGGGAAGGAAAAAAAAATACTTTCAGTTTAGCATTTTCTTATTCCCCCAAGATCCGTGTAATTTATTTAAATATTAATCTGCTTGCAATTTTTATATATTTACGCAAGAATTTGTTATATACATATATATATATATATATAT
>CAIGQQ010026964.1:9846759-9857533 GCA_903798035.1 Danio albolineatus | reverse complement strand
TATATATATATATATATATATATATATATATATATATTCATTTATTTGCATATTTTAATTTTTGTTTTATTTATGAAGGAATGTATGGATTTATTTACTTATGTATTTGCATATTTTTATTTGTTGTTTTATTTATGCAGGAATATGTGGATTAATTTATTTATTTGCGTATTTTTTGTTTATTGTTTTTGCAGGTTTTGTCCTCCATAGATTTAGTTTTAGTATGTAAATGACTGCAATTCTTTAAAACATGGCAAAAATTTAAGAATTGTATATGTATTTTTCTTTTTAACAACGTAATAAATGTAACTGTTATATGTAGCTGTAGAAAAGAAATTTAGAAAACCACTTTGTATTAACTTTTTGTCTGGATGTACTAGATTCGGATATGAGATTGAGTGAACTTGTTAATTGTTTTATTATTAAAAGTTTCATTTAATCTATGACATGTAATTATAATGTATGATAACATTCGTCCCAATTTCGAATCATTTCATTTGTTGTGGATATACACAGGCTACGACAACAAAGACATCCCTCAACTTCGCTTTTCCCCTTCTGTTGATTTTTGTATTTGGAACAATAATATGAATAAACTTACCCATTAAATCGCAGCCAGAGTCAACGTTTCTTTGTTTTTCTTGTCCACTTATGTGTAAAATATCGAGTATTTACAGCGTGCGATCTAAAAGCACTCATAACACAACTCGAACGTAAACAGCATTTCCGTCATAACACTTCCGTATTTTTCAGATCTTCGCGCGTCGGGTGCTGTTCAGCGTTTCTATTGGTCAATGCCGTCGGAGATGAGCGCGTTCACCAATAAGAAACGAGAACATCATCACCTATTTAAAAACTGGCCAATGAAACGCTGGGAACTCTTTCAGCAATGGCCGTTTTGATAAAAATCTCACAGAGGGCGTCATTAGTACTTCTTTTAAAAATGTAAAAATATGTAGTTCACCTACTGTTTTAATATACGTTTATGATTTTCTATAATTCCTCAACCGCGACGAAATTTACGCAACTTCGAGTTAAAAGTCTAACGTTAGTTAACTCAAAACTTGGTTAAAACATTTATTTAACTTTCTAAGTGTAACATTTTTGTTATTGTTTGGTTAACAAAACCTCATTCAGACAAGCAGCACCTATTTATAATATGAAGGTAGGTAAAGGTTGTGTTGTGTAATCAAGTATAGACATATCTGGTACTTGACACGTCACAATTTAAATGTTAAAACATTAATGAATTTCTTTGTGTTGTGTGATCAAGTGTAAGTTAAATATCAGGCAGGGTTAACTCGTCGCATCTCTTAAATGTTACGTTAAACTTTATGAATTTTTGGGGCAAAACAAGACGCTCATTACATTTCCTCATAATATGCCTGTTTCATTGTAACAACTCATTCCACAGTGGACATATTGTAACAACTGCATTTCCTCTAGGTCAGTGGTTCTCAAACTGGTATACAAGCTTCCTTCTAGTGGTACGCGGAGGAATCTCTGAATAATTAAAGTTAAAAAAAGGACACATTTTTGACCCTTTGACGCGTACGATAACACCGATGTGATCAGTAAATTGATTTTAACAGGCCAAACCTTTTATTTAAGTGGCTGACAATAATAAATATTCTTAATTAGAATAATTAATCTGCCTCGTTTTTGAACTGTGCAGTGCTGTAGCTGCTTAAATAGACCTACTATGCTACTGTACTTCAACACCAGTTATTATGGTGGTACTTGGAGAGACAATTTTTTTCTGAGGCGGTACTTGGTGAAAAAAGCTTGAGAACCACTGCTCTAGGCTAAAATGAGCACTTTC
The DNA here is from genome assembly GCA_903798035.1 of Danio albolineatus. Classification (NCBI taxonomy): domain Eukaryota; kingdom Metazoa; phylum Chordata; class Actinopteri; order Cypriniformes; family Danionidae; genus Danio; species Danio albolineatus. The sequence continues at coordinate 9,855,711 of CAIGQQ010026964.1, read as the reverse complement.
AATAGTTTTGCAGAGACTTTGGTGAGCAAATCAAGGCAAAGGCAGATTCTGCTTGACTGTATTCAGCATTGAACTCCACTGTCTGATAAATGTGATTGTTTTTATTGCAATAAGTTCTAATTAAAAATGTTATACTGTAATAGTTAATACGATTCAAAGTGATGTTTTCTATTTATTTTTAAATATTATGAAAATAATTAGGAAATTACTCATGGCAACTTTAATGTAAAATAGTTTGGTATATTTATCTTCAGTCCATGACCTTTAATGAAATTTGGTTTTTGGCCCTTCATATGTAAAAGTTTGGGCACCCCTGCCATATAGCTTGTCATAATTAAGAATTCCCTGCTGAAATAAAACCCCAGCTTGAACCAGCTGAAGCTGGTTGGCTGGTTTTAGCTAGTCGACCAGCCTGGTTTTAGAGGGGTTTGGGCCATTTCCATGCTGGTTTCAGCCATTTTTCCATCCTGGTCTTAGCTGGTCAGGCTAGAAGATGACTAGCTAAAATCAGCTTGACCAGCTTAGCCAGGCTGGGAGCACAGCCAAACTAGGCTGGTTAAGCTGGTTTTAGCTGCTCATTTGCAGTTTTTTTTTTGCAGCAGGGTTATACAACGTTAAAGTGATAGTTCACCCAAAACCTAATATTTTGCCATTGTTTACTTTCCCTTCACTTGTTGCAAACCTTTATGAATTTCTTTCTTCTGCTTAACAATATTTTGAGGAAAGCTGAAAACCTGTAACCATTGACATGCATAGTCGGAACAAAAACTATAGAAGTCAATGATTAAAGGATTTCAGTTTTCTTCAAAACATCTTATTTTGTGTTCAACAGAAAAAAACGACCTCATAAAGGTTTGAGGGTGAGTAAATAGTGAGTAAACTTTCATTTTTGGGTGAACTATCCCTTTAAATGTGAGATTAAACTGTTATTTTATAGCATTTTGAGGTTAAAAGCACTGAAATCCCTCACAAAAGTCTTTTCAACTTTTTAAAAGTGATAAAAAAAAACAGTGACACAGGTGACTCTTTAATGCTTTTCTAAAGTTATCTTAAATGTCAGACAGAGATAAGGAAGCCTCCATGATAACACAAGAACATCCCTTGACTGTCTGAACAGGCTGTCACTCCCACAGTCTCGTAATACAAGGGGGGAAAAATACTCAACCAATTATTTTCTTATTTGACTTCTCGGCTAACTATAGCAGTATGACAATGACTGAAGAATTTCTTATTCCTCATTCACTCATTATCCTGAGATGCATTTCAACTCGATTTCAGAGAGTGCTGCCTTTCAGTCCCATCAGAACTAGATTATTTTTCTTTTTAATTTAGTTAAATAAATGTACAAAATGTGAGAAGGCTCTTTTCCTAGATTATTCTGAAGCCTTGATTAAAACTTTATTCAATATTTCTTTCTCTCTCTCTCTGTCTGTCTCTCTCAGCCCCAGGCTTTGTATTCATCTTATTTTCTTGCATTAAGTTGTGTCTTTAGGTTATTCTGGTGAAATCAATTAAGCTTCTAGTATTAATAGTCATCACTGAAAATTATTGCCAAGGGCTCCACATAAAACATAGAGATGTGGGCATGCCTCAGTGCTCTTCATCGCCTCATATAACGATAAAACTTTGCCCTGGAATGATGAAGGGAATGAAACAACAATGACCAGAGAGGCTTGCAATCATTCTGCGTCACGGAGGTGAATAAGCCCTCTCATATAATTGCATATCCTGCGTGGAACTGACTTCAATTTTACTCAGAGGTGGTAAAAAAATACACACACAGAGCATTCAGGTGCTGGTTTTGTGATTCAGCTGCCGCTGTAATATGATGTGGCACAGAATCTGATGAGTTCCTCTGTAGCGGCAAGACACATTTCTGTTTGTCTTTGTATAATATCTAATTCCAGACTTACTGTATTGAATGGTATGCAAATCTATGGGAGAGCGACTCAGGTGATGGTTTTTTTTTTGGTTGTTTATTATTTAAATATTCAGATTAATAACTGGTTCATTTCCTCTGAGGCACAAATGCAGGACACATGTTTTTTTATAATCACTGTGCACATTTAGAGATTAATTACAAATTAGAATTGGTGTTTATTTTTGCTTCCAATGCATGTTATTTAACAGCCTCTGAAATGGCGTGATTAGAGAGATCAAAGCAAGCTATTGTTAATTAAATTGTGCTCTTTTTCAGACCTATATTACTACTGGTCTTTTTCTAACGGGCTTTTCCTAATGCTGAGCCACTTACATTTATTATGCGTCATTCAAAGTAATTACCAGCTAGAACACAATGTTACAGTATTTCAATTTTCCTGAAAGCTTTGGCTCAAGTAGTTGTGATTTTGTTTTTTATTCTGCCTGTTCTCTGTGTTTTCTACATTACTTACATTCTTATGAATTATATAAGATTCTAACGTGTCTGCTGGAAAGACCAGGTGCATGCTGATTTATGCTAGTTTGCTGCTGGTTTACACAGTAAAAAAGATCTTTAAAATGTATGGTAAATAATTCACAACAGCTGTGGTTGTCTGATCTGCACCATAACGTATGATATGTAAATTTTACAAAAACAATTGTTATAAAAATGGAAGATGTGTTTATTATAGACGTTAGATAATGCTAATATACCAACCTAATTAAATTAAATTATCGATTGTACATTTGTAATAACCAGTGCTGGGGAAAGTTATTTTTGAAAGTACTGCATTACAATATTGAGTTACTCCCCAAAAAAGTAACTAGATGCATTACTTAGTACTTTTATTACCTTTTCATAAGCCTGAGGCTTGATCTCTTTCAGAACGTCTTTCTTTCTTTCTTTCTTTCTTTCTTTCTTTCTTTCTTTCTTTCTTTTTCTTTCTTTATTAGAGGAACTCTAAAGGAAAAATGTTTTTAGGATAATGTTGTCTGAGAACTTCCTGACCGCAGAGCTATACATGCCGTATATACAGATTATTGAAAGTTTAAAGCAATGTGTTTGCTTTTTTTTGTACTATTTGTCTTAAATAAAATCACTGTCCATTGAGACAATCCCCTTTTCCTTTTCTTCGATGCGTTCAAAATAATGAATACTTTCTCTCATTTAATTCAGCAATTTATTTTAAAAAAGCTAATTAATTAAACTAAAAAGTAAATTGCTTTACATTATCAAAAAAGTAACTCAAATATTATTATTTATTTTTTAACATGCGTGATTACTCATTACTCACACTCGTTACATAACTGGCGTTACTTGTAATGCGTTACCCCCAACACTGGTATTAACTATCATAAAGAAGTTAAAATCTCATCACAAAAAGCTGAAAATAACAGAATAAACACTATTTAAAAAAAACTAAATGTGACCTTAAACTAAGGCTGCATGATATTGGAAAAATATGACATTGCGGTATTTAGTTTTGCTGTGATATATATTGTGAAATGAATTAAATTTTACCAGATAATTTGAATAGCTCTATTTGGAAAGATTTCATTAATTTAGATCTACTGTAGAAATAAATAAAAAGTGCTTTATGGATTGTATAAATAATTGAAAAATAATAATATCATTATCTTTTCATCTTAAATAAATCATTAAATCCTGCAATGTGACTGTTGCAGGTACACACATTGCAATGTCGATGCTGAAATGATATATTGCGCAGCCCTACATTAAACTTAAATGTGCATAACACTGAACAAAACACTCAAAATTATTCAATTGAAGTACGTCAAGCGCGACAGTGGCTCAGTGGTTAGCACTGTCACCTCACAGCAAGAAGGTAACTGGTTCAAGTTCCTGCTGGGTCAATTGGCCTTTCTGGGTGGAGTTTGCATGTTCGCTTATAGGTGTCTCTTATGGGTGCTCTGGTTCCCCCAAACAGTCCAAAGACATGTGCTATAGATGAATTAAATAAGCTAAATTGGCCATAGTGTATGAATATTTCCCAGTACTGGGTTGCAGCTGGAAGGGCATCTGCTGTGTAAAACATATGTTGTAATAGTTCATTCCTCTGTGGTGACCCCTAATAATTAAGGGACTAAGCTGAAGGAAAATTAATGAATGAAAAGCATGGAATGTGAATTCTCAGATGTGAGATACTGCAAAGATTATGTTTTATCTTAGTATAAAACTACATGAAATGCAGTGTTAGATCTATTACAGTTGGTTTTGTAAATGTATTACTAACCAGTTGACATGATTCAATATTAACATGTTATTAGATCTGAAATGAGCAAACAGGATCCAGAATTACATTTTAAATTTGAAATTAAATTTAGATTTGAAAAAGCAAAGCTGGTTATGACAGATTTTGAATGTTGATTTTATAAAGCCCTGTTTGAAAGTTTTCAGTTTGTAATATTTAGCATATTATTTTTAGGCATTATGTTAATAAAATTTTAAACACTTAATTTCCCATATTGCTCTAACTCTTCCTGACATTTTTACTTAATTTCCAGTTTAAACTCCAATGGGGTGCGATCTTATCATTTCAAATTGAAGCTCTTGCATTGAGGAGGAACCAGTGGAGTGTGTTTTAAGACTGAGGTATGTATGACCCACAATTTGAACACACATCAAATACATTTCACTTAAATACTACACAAAGTCAGTTTATTCTCAGTAGCACAAGTCAAGTCTTTTCAGCATTGCTTTCCTTCAGGCAAGTTTGCGTTGTCCTCATATACAACCCTTTGTTGCGGATGTGAAGTGTCAGCGTCCACCGAGACTTCTCTTTGCCTCTGGGAGATTTTGTTTTTCTCCTGTATGCACGGCTCAACTCTAAATTGCATTTCGGGCTTAATTTGCGAGCGCCGCTCCTAGGCCTGCATTTAGCTTGTTAAAGGCACCTTATTCAAGTTTCGGATCATTACTTAATTGATAGGAACTATGTTTTGGATACAGTGAATATGTTACTGGATGAAACCAATGTGTTTTGAGTTCCTTACAAGAATAGGAATTAAAGGAAGCATATTTTTAGCCCAGGTCATATCTTTTGGGGTGGAGAAAGAGGTGACGTTGGTTGTGTCTTATACGTCAGCATTGACTAAGGGTTGTATGGCTGTCCAGGTTGTGCGTAATACCCTGTAATACCCTTGTGCGTGTACCCTGCCTTGGTGTAGCCCCATCCACAGACACTGGGGAGGCTGAACCACTGGAAGGGGTGTGTCGTTATAAGAGGGGAGAGAAAGGGAGCAGGCAAGCAGTTGAACAAACCCAGAAGCTGAAGATTGGACATATCCACCACACCTCAACACTGAAAGTGACAGAGAGACCCCTTATCGCCGACGTCAGGTAAAACAAGGTGTCAGTCTGATGTCTTTTGTATTTGTAGTCTTGATTATAAATGTTTTTATTAGGTAGTATTTTGTAAGTTTTTGAGATTGCTTGGTTCTTAATGTTAATATTTGCCTAAGCAGGAAATGAAAGCAGTTGCCAACACATTGTTTTCTTATGGGGGTGTGATTGGGGTAATATTAATGTGTTGAGTCCCTCAGTGACGTTTTAATAATTAGTGCTGCTCTTTAAACAGTCTTTTTTTCCATTACTCATGGCTTTTGCCTGTTATTCATCTTCATGGGTACCAATTAACATACATTAACCCAGTTGTGCCAGAAATCCTTTTTATACTGTTGCTTGTGAAGTTCTGTTAAATTTTTGGATTTGTGTATTTTTTTCAGTTTAGTTTTTTTTAAATGATGATAATTTTTATTAAAATGAGTTGAAATTAAGTAAATGAAAATATATATATTTTTAAATGATGTATGTTTGTGCAAGAATAGAATATAAATGTATGTTTTGTAGTAAAAATTTGACCTTACAGTAGATGTTTACACATTACAATGCATATTTTGCATTTAGAATTGCATGGAATGATATATCTATAAACAAATTTCATTCAAAGCTTTAATGAGGGAAACTCAAATGTGTGCGGCTGGGGGTTTGAAGTCAGTCAAGAGGAAAGAGGGATATATTTTGACTAGTAATTTTTGTAGCTGTAATTAAGCTAGTTTTAATACAATGCATCCTGTAAGACTCCCTCTATTTAACTATAGCAGAGCATTTTGTCTATTTTTTTTATTTTAAATTCAGTATGTCTATAATTGCAGCCTGACAAACAGAAGTGCAACAAGTGTAAGTCTCATTTATACTAATATTCCTGTTTCTTCAGTGAGTCAATTTATCCTAATTAAATATCATCAATAGTAGGAAGACAGGAAAAATGATTGTGATAATTGCAAATGTGTGTTAATTATTTATTGATATTTTGTACAAAAACACAATGTCATGTGCAGCAATGCAAATAAAAAAATTATAGTCAAACAATAACTATTTATTAACATTTTGTAATCATTATAATTTAGTATTATTTTAAATATATATTATTTGCCTCAAATTAAGGAGAATAACAGTTATATATCTATATAAATTAGATATTAGACATATATTTTATTTTTGATTAGTATCATCACTATTTCATATTCCCTGTGACAACTCTGTCTCTTTTAAAGCAATCGAAACGTCTCAATGCATTCTTCTTATAATTTAATTAGGTCTTTTATTCAGAGAATAACTACATAGATGTTTGCATCTGAGAAATATGGCTAACATAAGACGTACAACTAGTCTAAATAAATCATCCAAACTGCACAGATTATGCTTCCCATAATAAATTCATGCAGCAGTCCTCTATGAATTTAAAGCCGGTTGTCTAATTTACTGCAATTATTTCAAAATTTTGTACTGCATTAGGGAAAGACTAGTTTTGCTCAGATTAATTACCTGCGCCATGTTAAATTGATTTTTACCCTAAAATCCATTAGAGCAGAAGTGTTGCATGCATAATTGCATACATCTATCAATTAGAGTTGTTCTCTCTTACACAGGCAAGAGTAAATCTATTAAATCAGTTAATGCTCTCGATGAATTTCCAACATTTAAGCTTGAGCAACATATTCAATATTAATTGCTGTGATTAAAAACAACAATTGTGAACTTCACAGGATAAAGAGATCGCTCAGATAGAACCAGTATAAGGTCAAACCTCAATACGTGATGTTCAGTTGTCAAACAATTTGTAAGTATGCATAATCATGACACCTAAATGACTGTAATTTAACCCATTTACTTATTTCAGATGCCTATTTCTTGAGCTCACTACATGCATGAAAGGTTCTTACCATAGACTAAAAATGCAGGATCCCACACAATTCATTCAGGTTGTTTTAACACAAATTGATTAAGCTTAAACTTAAATTTAAGTGGATTGAACATAAAACAACTAAGTTATCAAAATAAAAACTCAATAATTGTATTGTTTAGGATACAATAAACAAGCAGCAGAATAATTATTGTGAGTGTAGCCATCCTAAAAACTGATAATATAGGGTGAGATCACCCAAAACTGATCATTTTCTCACCCTTCCCCTGAAAGGTTTTTTCTTCTGTTACACAAAAGTTATTTGGAAATTGTTTGGGCCAATAGCCTATAGTGGTAAAGTGTGCTGACATAGCGCTGAGATGCTCACGGCGACCCGAGTTCAATTCCCACCTCGAGACACTTTGCTGATTCCTCCCACCTCTCTCTGCTCCCCATGTATTCCTGTCTCAACTACATTGTGCTATCAAGTAAAAGTGAAAACCCCTAAAATATAATTATATAAAAAAAGAAACCAGTAACTTCCACAGTATTTGTTTTTCTATGGATGTCAATGGTTACTACAATTTTTCAAAAGTCTTCTTTTTTGAAAAGGTTTGGGACCACTTCAGTTAAAATTTCACATTTAGGCGAACTATCCCTTTTCTCTTTTCCTGAAGCCTGCATTGTTTAGATTTCTGCGTTGAAATTGCAAACACTGTGATTGAAATTGTGACTTTCTATGAGTCAAAGTGTTTAATGTATGCGATCTGCCAGTGTATCTTCACCTTTGCTTTTACATTTAAGAGGTGACGGTGGCATTTATCCTATTTTCTCCTCGCCAATTGAAATATCATGCCAATAGTCTTTCAGAAATAAAGAGAGAAACTTTTTCACTCCCTCCCCCTTCTCTTTATGGTAAATTCTGTGCTCATTGTCATGGCCACGGGGAGGATAATGCAATGATTGCTGCTGTTCTGCCAGTGTGTGTGTGGAGGGGAACCATGATCATCTGTAACGGGACCGCAGACTCTCAGCCCTCTGGCAGTCGCTGTGCTCTCAATTAAAGTAACCATGCGAATCCCCCCATTCCTCAACGGAAATGGTTATGACAATGAGAAAAGCCTAGATTATTTTGATACGATGCTTTTTGCGAAGGAAAGGGGGGAAAAAAAGCTAGATGTAGCAAACAGGTGAGCTATCATTTACTGCGTAATAAATCCGAGATGAAGTGCATTCGGCGTATAGTATTAATGTGGATGAGAAATGTGAACGAGGTCATGTTGCTCCTTTCTCCATCTGCTGTGGAACAAACAAACAAAAGTAATTGTTATTTGCCGATTCTTGACATGTCATGACACAGTTGGCTGGCAAGAATGGAAACGGGGGAACAAAAAACAGCCAAAGCTGAAGAAAAGCTTGCAGACTTGATTTCACAGAATCTGGTGGTGACTCAGTTGAGGCGTTTGTGTTTCAGGAGCGGCGCGGGGACAGAATGAGAATGGGGTTTGGTGTTTACCGGGGAGGAGATACGATCAGGTGGCTGTAGGAGAGGGCGAGCCGGCTGGTCAAATCAGATTAGTCACATTCCCATAGATTAGTCAAAGCATGGACAGAGCATCTTCTCTGTGAGGAAACATGTTTGGGCTTACTGGCGTAATTCACATTTGCTCAGCAGCAGCATGTCAATGTTAACCGTTTTTATCCATGCAGTGAAAGTCAACGGCACAAAGACTTTCATTGTACGGACATTTGAAAAAAATAAATAAAATAAAATAAAAATATGTATATATATTTATATATATTTATTTATTATATATATTTATTT
>CAIGQQ010026964.1:9815026-9846359 GCA_903798035.1 Danio albolineatus | reverse complement strand
GCAAGAAGGTCACTGGTTCGAGTTCCGGCTGGGCCAGTTGGCATTTCTGTGTGGAGGTTGCATGTTCTCCCCGTGTTCGTGTGGGTTTCCTCCACAGTCCAAAAACATGCAATATAGGTGAATTGGGTAAGCTAAATTGTCTATGGTGTATGAGTGTGTATGGGTGTTTTTCTAGTACTGGGTTGCAGCTGGAAGTGCATCTGTTTTACGCAGCGGATGCTCTTTTAGCCGCAACCCAACACTAGGAAACTCCACTGGGGGACTTAGATTCACCTATAGCGCATGTCTTTGGACTGTGGGGGAAACCGGAGCACTCAGAGGAAACCCATGCCAACATGGGGAGAACATGCAAACTCCACATAGAAATGCCAACTGACCCAGCTGGGGCTCGGACCAGCAACCTTCTGTCTGTGAGGCAATCGTGCTAACCACTGCACCACTGTGACGCCATGAATGAATAATAATAATTTGAATAAAATATGAGATAATACACTTTAGTTTTACACATAAACAAACAAATAAGTTGAAATAAGATTTAGCTTTTTAATAAATACAAAATAATACATAAATATCATTAAATGAAATTTAAATAAATACTAAATAAATAATTGGGGTAAATCTAACAAATACTAATTAGACTGAAAGTAATAATGCAGTTAGGTTAAAAAAAGTTATAAAACAAACAAAAAAAAGACTGAAAAAAACATTTTTAGTTTTCAAATAATATTTTAAACTAATTTCTAATACTTACTGTACACAGTATAAATTGGGTCTTTAAAGAAACCATATACAGTGATGTTTAGATTGGACCTTGAACAGTATTTGATTTTAAAGACCCTACAAGTTGAATTAAAGGAGCTTGTTATACTGGAAAAAAGAACTTTAAGCTTTGTTAACATATTTCCCTGGAAATTTTGTGCAAATTGATTTTATTTTACAGTGACAAGAAAAAAAAATATTATTTTTAATATTTATTCATTCACTCACAAGAAATAAATTATACAGTGACTTCAGATATGTTATCAATATTTTATTCTCCCTTGTATTTATTTAGCATCTTTTATTCTGCACATTTCTCACAAAGCACACAATTGAAATGCAGAGCACAGAGGTTTTACACTCTAAGCACAACTCCAGAATATTCCTAGAAAATCTACATCAACAGTACATCAATATGTTTTTAAAACGGCGGGGTAGAATATGAATTTCTCTCCCAAATGTGATCATTGTCGCGACTCCTGAGAGAGACCCTATCCTAAAAATGTAAAACACATCTATTGAAGTGGCCAAAAGTGATTCTGGCCACTTTTGCGTTGAATAGAGGGTCCCTCTCTTACGTTTCATGGCATGTTAAAGATTGTATCAAGAAAGACACTTTACTCTCATTCTCTCTGCAAAATAACACATTCACAGTATATCAGTACTGCAGATGACAGTTGATGCTTTTGCACTTTCCCTCCAGCTGTTCTAGTGTTTTCCATTATCTCGGAAAAAGACTTTTAATAAGAGATTATAGCAGGGGATGATCGTAAAAAAAGTCCCATCAAATCACTTCCCAAATTGAACTGTATTAACGATGCAATGGATTTAATTGATTGGAAACTTTTCTTTTTTTGTCGTCCTCTTTCCGTCAGAGTGCTCTGGATACCCATGTCCATACGAAGGGCTGTAATTATATGCACTCTTCTTGTTCATTGAGCACAGACATCTCAAGATGCTTTTATTGTCAACTTTTCATCACTGCTCTGGAGTTGGGCTAAATATTTTTGTTGGCTTTCATCAAAGAAAGCTTTTAGAGGTGCGCGCACATGTGCGTTTCTCTCCTAATGCGGTCGTGACTAATGTGTGCTGGCGCAGTGCGTGAGTCAGAGTTTGATGGAAACTGCATTCCCGCTCTTTCTCTCCCGCACTCATTTCCTTCTCATTACGCCACACACACACTAATTCAGACATTAATTAGGGCCTATGATGAGCTTCCTTAATGAACTTCAGTATGGGGGGAAAAAAACAGATGGTGGCTTCCAAATTTTGACATGTTTCAGTGGTGGTGATCCACATCATTATGCTAGACTTTCATGTGTGAATTCGAATCACTCTGAGGGTTCACTGTCATTGTCATCAAGTGATCTTATCTCCAGGGGGACATGTGTTTATCTTTGAGGAAAACTGGACCCAGGTCTGAGTTTATCCTTAAAATGCCAGGTTATCAGTCTCAATATCTGGGATTAGCAGGAATTCGTTAAGGTGATTGCTGGCAAGGGTGAAAAACGTTTGGAGATCTGATTAGCTACATATTGACTTTTGATGTTCACATTCAAACATGTGATTGTCCTTGTGAAATAAGGAGCTTTAGAGCAACCTCCAGTACAAACTACACTACATTTACTTGATAACATCATTAATGAAAAACATTGACTGATATAACTGACTGACAGAAGTTCAGAGCAGAAAAAAGGTTCTTTGTAGTATAAAAGTTCTTTAGAATTTTAAAATGTTATGGAAAAAAACATGTTTTTCGAGAACTGTTCGCTGGCAGGTTTTTCAGGAAACAAGTAATGGGTCTTCATAGACGCTGTGATTTTTCCCTTTTTGGATCGTTGTTTTCTGGTTGGAATTTTTCTTCCTTAGATAATTACTTATGTTCATTCAGATGTTTATTTTCCCATTAGGTGTTCAAGAAACATTCATTCATTCATTTTCCTTCGGCTTAGTCCCTTATTTGCCACAGTGGAATGAACCGCCAACTGTTCTAGCATGTGTTTTACACAGCGGTTGCCCTTCCAGCTGCAACCCAGTAGTGGGAAACACCCTCACAGATTCATGCAGTATGGCCAATTTTGTTGATCCAATTCACCTATAGCGCATGTCTTTGGACTGTGGGGTAAACCGGAGCACCCGGAGGAAACCCACTCAAACACGGGGAGAACATACAAACTCCACACAGAAATGCTAACTGGCCCAGCCGGGACTCAAACCAGCGACCTTTTTGTTGTGGGGCGACAGTGCTAACCACTGAGCCTCTGTGCCATTTCATGCGAAACATTTCTTATTCTTATTATTATCAATGTGAAATGCAGTTGTGCTGCTTAATATGTGTGTAAACTGTTGTACATTTTTTCCAGCTTCTATGAATAGAAAGTACGAAAGAACGGAATAAAATTTGTAACATTTAAATTTTTTATTTGTAAACTTTATGCATACTTGCTAAATAAAGAAATAAACCCTGACTTCAGTCATTTAAAAAGCAGTGTAGTCAAAAATCTTAATTTACTTACAGCAAATGATCAAATCAAATGAATTTTTGGAGGATCACGTAGCAATGAAGATTCAACTTAATGACAATAAATGATATTTAAGTATGAATAAATGTCATTTTAAATCATATTGAAAGTGAAATGATATTTCACAATATAAATGTTTATACTGTGTTCAAATTAGATTCAACCCTGGTGAGAAGAAGAGACTTTCAAAAACATTTAAAACCTTATCAATTCCAAACATATAATGTTGTGTATACTGTATATACATTCAAATAAATGTCATACTAATGTGAGAATCATCTCAACAGAGCCACTAGAGTAGCTTTTTTAGGCCTTGGTTGAAAACCCTGGAATTGGAGCTATAAAATGAGTAAGAACACATGTAGGAAGAAGGAGCCAAGGGGCAAATTATGACTAAATTGGAATCCTGGAGCCAAATTGTAAGTTTTTCAAAATATGTCTTGGAAGAGCTTCCAATTTGTTCTGTTACGTCCTGAACTTTCACTGTTTTAGCTACTTCAAAGTGCTCAGTGAATCTGGAGAATCATCTGGTTGTTCTTCACTAGATCATTTACAGCAGGGGTTTCCAAACTCGGTCCTGGAGGGCCAGTGTCCCGCAGTTTTTAGCTCCACCTTGCCTCAACCCACCTGCAAAGATGTTTCTAGAAAGCCTAGTAAGAGCTTGATTAGTTAGACCAGTTAGTCTGATTGGGGCTGGAACTAAACTTTGCAGGACACCGGCCATCCAGGACCGAGCTCGGACATCCCTGATTTACAGGAAACAAAATGTTAATTGCACAGGTTTATGGATAAGCTGATTACCAATCAAATCCCTCTGTTCTCGTCTCTCCTTTATCAGAGATCCCAGTGTCTGATCTGAAGTTCCTGCCCCATTGGTTTGTTCTGTAAAGAAGTCATGAAGACCCCATTTTGGACCCTGCTGCTCTTATGCTTGTGTGCTTCGAGTCACAGCGACTGCCAAGGGGACTGTTTAACCTGTGGACTCATCCTGCCCGAACGCCAAGCTTTTAATACACTGGTAGGTCTAACTAATTTTAAAAAGTTTGTTTCAATTAAATTGAAAAGATTTCAATAGTCACTTTTGACTACTGTGTTTTTGTCATAACAACACAAATCTTTTACAGTATCATGCATTTACTACATCATGGTATTCACAATATCACGGCGTTCACTAGAGGTTGCACAGGCTAGTTGACTTAAAAATCCATATGGAAATCAAAATATATAATGTTTATATAACAATTACTTTGTGTTAGTTCACTGTTTGTTTTGTAATCTTCAATCTAATGTGACCCTTTGCTTCCATGTTTGAAGTGGTGGTTCTTCTCTGAAGGTGTTAGTTTGACGACTTCAGCCACAACATTCTTAACCCCATGCTCCTCTTACCATTAGTTTGCTATAAAAGAGAATGATGTGCAAAAAGTCCTGTCCTCTACTTAAGATTCTGTTTCAGTTGGAAGTATATCAACATACTGATATCTCTCAGCAACTTTTGCCTTGCTCAGATTTTAATGCTCTGCCATGACGCTCTTTGACTCCCGGTGGAAAACAGCATTTTTATCTTGAGCCTGGCACAAAACACATTTTCTTTTTTTAAGGTCAATGTATCTTTGTGCATCATGTCTCTGTCAAAAAATTAATGTCAACTAGTCGCGCTGTGCAGACCATGTGATTTTGACATGAACAACATCTTTTGACCATTCACAGAATTCACAGAAAATGTGTTCAATGTGCTACTTTTATTTGCTACGTGCTTGATGGAAGTTAAAGGGGACCTATTATGCAAAAGTCACTCTTATAAGGGGTTTAATCACAGTTGTGAGGTAAGAATGTGTATATAACCCGCCTCTAATGGTAAATTAATTAATTCTATTTTTATAATCACACTTGATAAAAATAACAATTTAATTACATTCTCCCATTCTACGTGTCATCAGGAGGAGGATTAGTGACCTTAGTGGCCTATTAGTGACCTGCTCTTCCTTATTAGCATAGGACGCTAGTCTTGTTTTTGAATATGCCACTATGCTGACACACAGGCATTTGTAGCTCAAACAGCACAATCTCATTTGAATTTAAAATGACAGTCACCAAAACAGCAAAATTAGGATCAAAGCATCAAAGGGGCAGTTTCAAAAGAGTAAAAAAAACATTATTATGTGTTTTTTTTTTTTTTTTGACTGAAACTACACATACACTCTAAGCACATCAAAGATTTATTTTACACCTTGTAAAAGGGGGTGTGATAGGTCCCATTTAAAATAATTTCAACTGCTTATCAATGTGACTTCCAAAGCAGCGGACCAATCAGAAAAACTCAGAGGCGGGGCAACTATTGTAAGCTTCTGTTTGCAGTAGCAAGCTGGCATGACAACTGTTTTATCTGATGGCAACCTGACATAGAAGGCACTTAAAAAAACATTTCCTTCTGCAGAGTCTTACATCTTTAAACATGCGAAATGCCGCAGTCACACTAGAGTTTGAGCATGCAAAATTCTGTCGTACATCGCTGCGAAAGGAGGCGGGATTAAACAAGATTAGACATTTTAAAAAAGCTTGCGATTGGTCCATATTTTACATTTCTCTACACCGAGGTCATGTTTTGATCTTTGATTGGTCTCACGCAATCACGTGATGCGATTTGGCAGGTCAGAGTTTGCCCAAATTAAACTTTGCAACACCTCAAACTCTGAAACTTGTCACACAAGCTTGCGTTTCCAGTCTTTTGCATTTGCATGTTCATTAATGGAAGTCTATGGGGCGAAAAGTGCAGTGTGATTGCGGCTAGAGTTGACAATTTCAACAGTGAATTATCCAAATTCTAGTATTGTGTCAATTATGGCTAAAATAAAAATAATAATAGATACTAGCTGTCCTTTAAATACAGCTTTTATGAGTGGTCTGACAGCATTTATAATATATTTTTTTACAGCAAATAAATTGCAATTTGTGTCATGTTGTAAAACATTTGCATCTTATTTTTTACTGATGATGTCACCAGCAGCTAGTCGACATTGTTCAGTCGTCTCTGCACTTTTGTCATCCCAGACAACAATATTTTAACCATTCATAAAAGTTGAGAAACATAAACGTTGACTTATCTGAGATTAGTCATAAATTCAAACAATAGAATCATCATTTTTAATAGTATTACAGCACACTGTAAGCAGATATTAGTATCATGTGTTTGCATCTGATAGAGCGTATGGAGCCAGAAACTGTCAGATTAAACAAGTGGATTCCCGTTCATGGTTTTGAAATTAAATTCTTAGCAAGCACAAATATATGGGGTGTTTGTAATAAAACACAACTCCAATACATCAAAAGACATCTACAGCATGTTTTGCAGCAAGACTGAATTAGCAGACTACTACAGATCAACTATGTCAAAGTTGGTTACTGTCACAATAGTGGCAGTAATGAAGTTGCTAATGGCTGTGCAGAGCAAACATCTGTGACTGGGATGATTGGGTAATGTCTGCCTGTAATTGGCTGCCGTGGTGCGATCAGCTGCTGATGTTGTGATTGACATTTGGTGGGTCCCAGTGGGCAAGCTTTTACCTCTGTGACACCACAATGCTGTCAGACCTTAAACATTCATCAACAGATTCATGCATAGTCAGTATTAACACTCACATACAATCATACAGAAACATATGAAAATTCTAATATACTGTGCTCAAAATAATTGACTACACTCTTTTTCTTTAAAAATGTATATTTTTATTAATTTCTTAGTGAATTTAGGTCTTATATTTTGGGTGCATTTGGACAAAACAGATTTATTAAACAGATGTATTTATTAAAATAATATTGTAGTCTCCAAACATCTTTAGGAATAGATAGATAATACATTTATTTTCACGTGAAATATTGCGAAAATAAAAACAAAAACAACAAAATCTCATTACAATTTTACATGTTTTTTGTTTTTCTTTATTTTTTCCCTAACATATAAATTTGCCTACTAATATATTGACTCTTATCATAATTTATTTTGTTAGATTTGCTCCAGATTTGACTTAAGTACTGACTAATCTAATGTATATGCACATAGTATGCAATACAGTGGGGGAATTAAGTATTAAAAACATCATCATTTTTCTCAGAAAACATAGCATTGATAGCAACCAAATTAATCCATAAATGAAAAGAAAACATCAGTTAGTTTACAAATTACATTATGTGTAATAAGGGCTTTACATTAACTTTTTTGATCACCAGCCACTGTGGCTAGTAGATTTCCAACATTACTAGCCACTCGCCATTTTCACTAGCCACACTTTTGTTGTTGGGAAAATATATTGAATATGCATAAATTTGACTCTGACATGCAAAAATTACTTGATTTAGATTTTGTGTTATGTCCACATGCCTCCTCATTCATTTCACTGTTCTGTGTGTTGTTTATGAACTTGCTCTATGTGCATGGGCAAATGGGTTGTGTTGCATTGCAATTAGTTTTTTTCACATGACTTTTCAGGGCTCAAAATTTCAGATTTACCAAATTTATCTCTGACCAGACCAAAAATACATAATTATTTCTCAGCCACAAATATTAAATGTGTCAAACAAGCAAAATATAGCTGTATATATCCTCTTTTTAATTTAACAAAATTGTCTTTAAAAAATTGACATTTAAAAATATTTATTGCCATGTATCTAAAATATGCACAGTAATCTGTCCTGGCTAAAGGTCCCAGATCACAGTACACATTAATGGGTGGTTAATCCCATATTTAAAGCAATGCTATTGCAAAAAAAATGATGATTAAACTATAATAACAAAAATAACTGAGCAAAAGAAAACATGTAAAAAAAAACATACCGTGAGTGATAATGAAATAATAATCAGGCGCACACAGCTAATGTTTTTTTCTTAAAAGCAGCAGGATTGTCGGTGCACGATCATCGCTTTTTGGTCCAGTCTATTTCAAAGAGATCCGATCGCACCAGATGTGGTTCCAAAACACAGCCAAGGAAACTCTCAAATGGTTTCAGAGAAAGAAAGTCAAGCTGTAGAATGGCCCAGCCAATCATCTGACTTGAGTCCAATAAAAAATACAAAATAAAGATCAGTTTGGATTGACGAAACCCGCAGAACCATCAAGATTTTTACACTCTGAGCAATGCATGTGACCATTCTCCATACGAGAGGTGTCTTTTAGCTGCCATTAATTCTTTTCCATTTGGCATCAACATTTAATTTGCAAGGCCAAATACTTTCCATGCATGCAACTTCTTGTTTCACGTGAATGTTCTGTGCTGCTACACGCTTTATGATTGATTTCCTCTCTATTAATGGAAGATCATAAAACAGGCTTGCTTTCTACATAATCATCTTCAAAGAGGGCATCTTTGGAAAGAACATGCATTTGTCTACAGCTGAGCTCTGCTGATCACATACAAAATGAAGGTTTTTACCCCATTCTAGTCACTCAATTATCATATCATTTCTTGCACCAATGCCACATATCATTTCACATCTCATTGCACTGGTAAGATGGCTTGCGTGCAGCATTGTGCCATTAGGAATTTCTTTATATGTAGGTTTTTTTTTTATTACAAAGGGCAAAATCCAAAAAAGAAAAAAAATCATAAATCTACCAAATAAAGAAAGAGGATAAAACTGTTTTGCTAATAAGACACATATATGTTTTTATATATTTATTTTAGAGGAAAATAATATTAAATATAAGGAAAGAGCAATGAAAATAAAGATAAATCATATCAAAAAGGGAGGAAGGAATTTTCATTTATTCATTCATTTTCTTTTCGGCTTAGCCCCTTTATTGATCTGGGGTTGCCACACCGGAAAGGACCGCCAAGTCATCCAGCATATGTTTTACGCAGCGGATGCCCTTCCAGCTGCAACCCATCTCTGGGAAACATCCATACACACTCATTTACACTCATACACTACAGATAATTTAGCCTACCCAATTCACCTATACCACGTCTTTGGACTTGTGGGGGAAACCAGAGCACCCGGAGGAAACCCACGCAACCACGAGGAGAACATGCAAACTCCACTAAGAAATGCCAACTGAACCAGCCGGGGCTCGAACCAGCGACCTTTTTACTGTGAGGCGAACGTGCTACTCACTACGCCACCGTGGCGCCGGAAGGAATTTTATATATTACAAAGGATTTTTATTTTAAATGAATAATTAATTTCAAAAGTTACCTTAAACACTGAAACTAAAATGAAAAATATTAATAAATAAATAAAATATCGAAACTAAATGTTATTTCACCAAGCTATTAAAATTAAAATTTCGAGCTATAATAACAGTTTTCAATGTATCCAGAATAATCAGGGTTTCCTCAAAAATGTTGACAGCCTTACTATTTTCATCATTAATTTGATGCACAAGAGATTAGCAATGTTTAAAGACTTAGTCTTTTTTATCATAGGGGAGAGTGGGGACGAAAGTAATGTGGGACGAAAGTAACTAAGCGATTTTTCTCGAAGCCCTGATTTGCTTTCGATTTGTGGCATGTTGCAAAACTTTTGCATCTTATGTTTTTCTGATGATGTCAACAGCAGCTAGTCATCATCTACTCAACTTTAATAACATAACTGTTGACTAAAAAAATCTAAAGTTATACAGCCACTAGTGTTCAGTCATCTCTGGACTTCTGGCATCCCAGGCACCAATATTTTAACTATTCATAATAGTTTTAAAATATAAACGTTCACCAATCATCTGAAATTACTTGTGAATTTAAATATTTTTTCAAATTATTAATATTTCACCAAGCTATTAAAATGAAAATTTTGAGCTAATGAGTAACTTAATTAATATCTTAATTAATAACTTAAATTAATAAGTTTTGAGCTTTGTATTGGACAACATTCATTCATTCATTCATTCATTTTCTTTTCGGCTTAGTCCCTTTATTAATCCGGGGTCGCCACAGCGGATTGAACCGCCAACTTATCCAGCATTTGTTTTACGCAGCGGATGCCCTTCCAGCCACAACCCATCTCTGGGAAACACATTCATACATTCTCATTCACACACATACACTATGGACAATTTTAGCTTACCCAATTCACCTGTACCGCATGTCTTTGGACTGTGGGGGAAACCGGAGCACCCGGAGGAAACCCACGCAACCACGGGGAGAACATGCAAACTCCACACAGAAATGCCAACTGGCCTAGCCGGGGATCGAACCAGCGACCTTCTTGCTGTGAGGCGAACGTGCTACTCACTACGCCACCGTGGCGCCCGTATTGGACAACAAATCCGGAATAATCAGGGGGTCCTCAAAAAATGTTGACAGCCTTACTATTTTTATCATTGATAATTGAATGCTCAAGAGATGAGCAATGTTTACAGACTTACTATTAATAATTTGATGCCCAAGAGATTAGCAACGTTTGCAAACTTAGTATTTTTTATCATGAGGAGAGCGAGGACGAAAGTAATGTGAGACGAAAGTAACAAAGCAATTTTTCTCAAAGCCTTGACAACATTTGTTTTCCAGGCTATAACATCACATTCAGCATGCAACTCTTGATGGAGCTGCCAAATATCACCTGATTTCAGGACTGGGTCTGAATTACAGTTTTTGAGTGCAGAAAGTAAATGATTGTAGCAGTTGTTTTTTCCTTATTACAAGTTTCTCTTTTCATGCGTCACACTAATGATCAATCTACGTGTTATTTAGTGCAATAAGACATCCTTGAGTTTGAAATATCTGAGTTTTTCAGTTTAAAAGAACATTGGGCTTAAATGGCAAGAGTTCCTGTGGGGACAAAAGTAATATCATTACTTATGTCTCACTGCTAATAGCCATACCTTATTTTCACTTCCACATTAGAGTTTGCAGTGTTTTGATTGTTGTTTTATAAAATGAATCCATTTTGCCAGTAATACTAAAAAAGTATTCAAAAATTGTAGAAAATGTTCACATTTTGCATTGTTGAAATGCTTCTGAAACATTTGATGGAACTGAAATTTAAAATGAAACAGAGGTGACGTGGTGGCTCAGTGAGTAGGACTGTCACCTCACAGCAAGAAGGTCACTTGTTCGAGTACCGACTGGTTCAGTTGGCATTTCTGTGTGGAGTTTACATGTTCTCCCCATGTTGGCATGGGTTTCCTCCGCGTGCTCCCGTTTTACCCACAGTCCAAAGATCCGCTGCCTAGAACATATGCTGCATATGCTGTGGCGACCCCTAATGAATTAAGGGACTAAGCTGAAAAGAAAATGAATGAATGTTTTAAATCGTGTAATACATTATGTTAGATAATTTTGGCTTTCTTGGGTGTCCCTCTTTTTTTGTTAAGTCCTTGTGAGCCATTGGGCGTTAACACTGTCTAAAACATCATCTTTTAAAAATAGGTCTTTATGAAAAATGGTGCTTCCCTGCTCTCCGCTACTTATACAGTGATTTCCAAATAATCACATAACACTGAAGCCTGCTGAAAATTCACCTTTGGCTTTATCTTTCACTTTAAAAAATAAACAAAGATTTTTTTTCCATGTCATCACCCCCCAAAAATTCTGTTTTGCAGGTGTGTATCCTGGAATGTGAAGCACAAGCATCTCCGGCACTGACTTGGGATCTGTGTTACCAAGCAGCGGGTTTGAAGCATCTCCCACTGCCCTTGCAGGACGAGGAAACATCAAAGCGCTCGGATGATGAAGCGGAGCCTGTGGCTACAGTCAGCATAGAGAATGACAACGGTGTCGAATACACGGAGGCTTTAGAGCGCTTTCGACACGCTCTGCAGCCTTCAGAAGAGCTGGAGAAACTCACGGCTTCATATGACCCAGACCTCGACCCGCGGACACAGGAGGACCAGGATGATTTTGGAGACGAGAAGAGCGACGACGCAGCCGTAAGCGTGTCCAAACGATTCGGAGGCTTCATGAAAGGTCGTCACGGTTTACGCAAGCTGGTGAGCTCCGGAAGGCCTTTGCAGAAGCGCTACGGAGGCTTCATAGGGATCAGAAAGTCTGCCCGTAAGTGGAACAACCAGAAGCGCGTGAGTCAGCTACTGCGCCAGTACCTGAGTTTAACGGGCCGGTCAGGTCGGTCAGGTCACATCAACAACCTCTCCACCAGAATCCGGAGACAGAGCGAGGTGTAGGCGGCTTTTAACACAGGCCACGGTCACTTACCTCAACTGCTCATCGGCCATCAGTAACTGTGAACATCCGTCATGACATGCACCGCGACCCCAGAACTAGATTTAAATCTGTGTTTAATCAAGGAAGAGGAATATTTTGTATAGCGTGGGTTTTTAATCATTGACATTTCCATGGTGCCGACATCCCCAAAAAGCATCTGTTAGGGCGAATGTTGCTGATGATGAGAACTGATTGTTCATTTATTCGAAACTCCGTCAATTAACCTTTGAAGCATTGTGAATACAAAAATAAAAGGCAAATCAGTGAAACTTGAACGAGCACGTGAATCAGTTCCAAATGAGAGAGAGAGAGAGCTGTTGGGCTGTGGAGGAGTTTGAGGTAAAAACAAAAGCACTTTATATTCTTACCTTGCACACTGATTTGTGCTATGATTGGTTGTTCTGCACATATTTGTGTTGTGTGAAAGTGTCTTCGAAGACCTCAGGGCAATCAGACTTGATTAAACGCAAAAATCAATAGGTGATTATGTTTAGGCCAACATTAAGAGTGATGTCATTCGGAGGCTGTTTGATGTTTTTGTCGGGTCACTGCTGCCCCCTACAGCGTACAGTCCAAAATATTGTTGGTGATTTGTGGAATACCAAGCATTAAAGAGGTAGTTTACCAAAAAACTAAAATGAAAATTACTTTTAAACCTTTATGTTTCTTTTTTTTTCTGTCGAACATTAAAGAAGATAATTTGAAGAATGCTGGTTGAGATCAGTGTTATCTTTGTGTCATAGAGATGAAAGAAACTCAAAGGTGAAGGATGCGTAAATGATGGCTGAATTTTCATTTTTGGGTAAATTATTGCTTTAAATCCTGACTGACGCTGATAGAATAGTGCTGTTTTAACGTTTTATCTATATACTGGACTGGCATCTTTCGTGCTACTAGTGCTCATTTTGTTGACACATGTATCTTTCATGTACAGTATGTAGTAGTACTTTTTTTTATTATTAGTAACTAATCCTAGTATATTTTAAAAGATACCCACACTTAAGAGTCTAGTAGTCATTTATTTATTTGGTACTAGTACTTATTACTAATATTGTAGTGTAGATATCTAAAGAACACCCTCAGAGAAGTCAATGGCAAGCATTTGCACTAGTATCCACACTGTAAAAATGTAATGACAAAAAGTCAAGACAAATATTTTTATGCCGCTTTAACTTATTTTAATAAGTCACTCACAGTTTTTAAGTTATACAAAGTTTAACTTTATATTTTCAGTCCGTTTGATTGGTAAAGTTGAGATGACTAGAAAAGTTCATTTGATTCAACACAAAAACTAAAGGTAGCAAGATTTTTCTAACAGTGTGTGTATTTACTTGTATCTAATAAATAACGAATGTTTAGTAAATTACTAGTTTCCAATAGCTAGAATGTACTAAAATCCTATATAAAGTTATTAGAAAGCAAACGATAAGTTCTAGTGCTTAATTAAAAAAATATATATATATAGTAGTACCTGAAATAAACTGTACTGTACTGGTAGCATGAAAATAGATGCTAATGCAGTATATAGGTTCAATGTTAAATTACCATAGAATAGGCAACAATGCTAAACAAAACCAAATCTGACTGTGGCGGTCTCTCAGACCAGTGGAGTGGGATTACCTGTTCGTCCTAGCAATGACAGAAGCACCTGTTCAAATTCATTTTTTCTGTTCAGTTCAGTTTAGTGTAGCAGAAATAAGACATTTAAAGGGATAGTTCACTCAAAAAATTATATTTACTCACCCTCAAGTGGTTCCAAACCTATATAACTTTCTTTATTTTGTTGAACACAAAAGAAGATATTTTGCAGAAAGCTGAAAACCTGTAAACATTGACTTCCATATAATGAAAATTACTAAGGAAGTCAATGGTTACAGGTTTTCAGCTTTCTTCAAAACATCTCCTTTTGTGTTCAACAGAAGAAAGTCAAATGGGTTTGGAACAAGTAAACCCAGCAGGCACAGGACGCCAACATGATGTCAGATTGACAGTTTTTCCCAACGTTGTGGGACGTTGCATTTTGTTTGGAAATGAAAATCGGATTCAAACGAACCCAACGTCAGGTCGACATCAATGTCCAACTTCGAATGGACGTTACATTTTGGTCACGTTCCAACGCAACCTGAAAACAACAGTTTGACGTTATGTGAATGTTACCAATACACGTCTATCAGATGTTGGATTTTGGTTGCCACACAGTACATGACGAATAAATGTCAGTATCTGACATCAATATGACATTAGTTTAAGATGTTGGTTGACGTTGGATTTTGGTCACTTTCCAGCACAACCTAAACTCAGCAAAATTACAATGTCATCTTACATCAAAATAATTTTGTCCTTAGACGCAGGTGACCGAAATCTAACCTAATATTAACATCTTATGACGTGTGTCTGCTGGTAAGGGTGAGTCAATGATGACACAATTGTTCCCTTTAATTGTTTGGTTTCACCTGGTGGCTATTTAGCACATGTATCTGCTTTCTGCAACTGCATGAACGTAAACAAACAACATCATCATAGTGCTGACAGACCCTCACGCTCACTGGAAAATGTCAAGGAATGGGTTCACTAGCAAACAGTCTTTCAATGGACAGTATTCTGCATATAAATGTTGGTTTATGTCTGTGTAGACTCTGGAGAATAACACTCATTTCTGACACATTTTCTTTGGAAAGTGTTTTTTAATTTTTTAATTTTATTGTTTTAATCCTTTCCACTTGTACATGAAATGCACACAACAGGCCAATAAAATAATTTTACGAATATTCCTGTTATTTGTCATGCACAAATGACAAGCGTTTCAAATTTGCATATTTAATCTTGTGTCTTTTTAATTATACATAATATCTTTGTTTTTTATCTGATGTTACACTTTGAAATCCTTTTAAATGTTCCCAAGGGAATGATCCAGTATTGTACAAGACCTTAACACATTTTTTGTTTGCTTTTTTTTGGAAGGATGACAAGAAACATAGAAAAGGAAACAAGCCCGATCTATACTCGGGGCAGTATTCAGTCTAGCTCCCTTTAAACTCTTTGCAATAGCACTTTGGTATTCAATCAAAAGGTTATAGCTGCACATTTTTTTCCTCCATCAGACAACATACCGAGACCACCCGTGTGGTCCACGACAACATTCACATCTCTCACTCGACACCACTGTAGCTTTATATCTGGCAGTTTAGATTGATTAGGAAGCGCTATGGCAAACGACCTTAGTCAAACCTTTGCGGAACTCAAAAAAAAAAAAAATAATAATAATAATCTGAGTAAATACGTAGAAAAGAGACAATACATGACATTACACAAAAACAGCAATAGAAAAACATCATGAAAATGCTCAAAGCAATACATTGTCCACAGTATACAAAAAAATAAAATCAACAATCACTTAAATATCTGGGCTATGGTTGAAGTGCAGGAGTAGGGTAAAAACACCTTGTTCAGATACAGGATTACACTTTAGACTTGTGCGAGAGAGGGCAGAATTCACCTTTGAAGGGTAGGGATCCTACAACTCCACAGTCTCGACAGCTAGTACCAGCGTTCACTTTGTGGAAAATAACAGAACCAAAAACGCACACAAAAAAAAAGGTAGAAAAGTGAAAAGAGGGGTCCTCTACAGTGCAGGAAATAGTTGGAGGACAGAAAGAAAGTGGAGATTCTTTCTCGTCTCCTCAAGTCTTTTTGTTTAGTCTGGAAACCGCTGACAGGCTTTCTTCCAGCGGCAGGCGGTGCACCATTGGTCCCTGCGCTCCACGCCGTATACTTTTCGGCACTTTTTGGCCTCGCCGCGCCCCTTCCTGAGCACACAGAAAGAATGAATGCAGATTGAGAAAATGTAAACATACAATTGCCATCTCTACAGTTGAAGTCAAAATGATTAGCCCTGATTAGTGAATTTTTCTTTTCTCTTTTAAATATTTCCCAAATTATGGAAATTTTCACAGTATTTTCGATAATATTTTTTCTTCTCTATAAAGCCCTATTTGTTTTATTTCGGCTAGAATAAAAGCAATTT
Source organism: Danio albolineatus (assembly GCA_903798035.1). NCBI lineage: Eukaryota > Metazoa > Chordata > Actinopteri > Cypriniformes > Danionidae > Danio > Danio albolineatus. The sequence continues at coordinate 9,829,904 of CAIGQQ010026964.1, read as the reverse complement.
TTTACACCCATTTTAAGGTCAGTATTATTAGCCCCCTTAAACAATATTTATCTTGTCTACAGAATAAGCTATTGTTATACAATAGGTGTGTCCCAAATAGTCATGGGACGATAACCGCTTTCGAGGTATACCGCGATTTGGAAAAGTCAAGGTTTTCATACCGCCAACATTTTCTGTAATACCATTCCTAAGGTATTATTTTATTCTTTTTATAATAATTTTATTTTAGTTTTTTAGGACAACAGCATCTCCAGCAGAGAAAAATATCCAAAGATGCCGTTTTAAATTGTAAGGAAATCTGTGTTATTGAAACTAAGGAAGACAGCGGAAATCAATGAGTCATTATAATTGTTTAGCCTGACATGTTTACTGCTCCAAAATATTATAAATCTTTCAAAAAATTAAATATATTGTGTTCAAAGGAGAAAATAGTTTGTTTTTTACCCAGACATTTAAAAAATAATATATTTTAGAGCAGTAAACACAATACCGTGATATTTTTATCCAAGGTTATCATACCGGCAGAAACTTATACCAGCCCATGCCTAGTCCCAAATCGCATACTTATGCACTATTCTACACCATTTTGTAGTATAAATAGTGTAAGTAGTGCGTTCACACTCTATACATAATAAGTGCACTTTAAATACCTGGATGATGCACTCATTCAACAAGTAAAATGAAGTGCAGAATGATGGACGCTTCACGCACTCAATGGCTGCTGCTTTGCTCACATAGCGGAAGGGGTTGGGCTATCGGGCGCACATGGTGGATAACTTTATTTATTTTGTAAAAGCAAAATTCTTCTACGAGAGTGATTATGCTGCCTCCCGATGCGGATACTCGCGAATACTCATGGCAGGTATTATTTGGTACTTTGGTCATTTAGGGAACTTCTTTGAATTTCAGCTTAGTTAAACAACAGTTAGTGTTCCGTTTGGGACGACACTGCATACATGTACTCTGCTGTTGAAGTATAAGTGCATAGTGCATAAGTGCATAGTGTCTAGTGTGCTGTTTGGGAAGCAGCTAATGCCTTGCCTAATTACCCTAACCTGTCTAATTAACCTAGTTAAGCCTTTAAATAGCAATTTAAGCTGTATCTTGAAAAATATCTAATAAAATATTATTTACTGTCATCATGGCAAAGATAAGAGAAATCAGTTATTAGAAATGAGTTATTAAAACTATTAGTTTAGAAATGTGTTGAAAAAAAATCTTCTTTACATTAAACCGAAATTAGGGGCAAAATAAACAGGGGGGCTAATAATTCAGGTGGGCTAATAATTCTGACTTCAATTGTAAAGTATATAAAGTGTCATTTATCCTGCTTTATAGGTTGCTGATTTAGTTTTAGATGTGTCAAAAAACAGAATTTGCACTAATACAAAAACTGTGGCTCATGCTGGACAGATAACGCTTTATATTTGTAAGCCGCTAAATTATTTTTAGGCTGATAAATACAAATCAAAACCCTCATGCAAAACATAACTGAGTGTACCAACTGCCACCAACTGATAACTGTAAAAGAAGACATTTTCGATATGATCACTGACATTTTATGCGCCACTAATTTGGTCAATGCAGAATCACCTCTTTTCTTCCAGTGTCTGAAATGGTTATTTCAAGATCCCTTTATATCCCTCCTTTCTGAGAGCCCACTCTGCTGTGATTGGTCTATGATTTACACAGTGTCCACAGCATAGTCAAGCAACCCAATGTGACTAAAAGAATCAAACATTATAAACAGTTATTCTGACTTCACTTGAGTTGACGGTAAAATGACTTGCAATGAGCACTTTATTGTTCCTTTTGCAGCATCGATAACATATTGTCAATAAAATACAATCAGTTAAATAGACTTTAGCATTTATTTAGTTGTTCAAGTGTAAAATAAGGTGAAAGACCGTTTAAACAACGTCGTCAGGAGCTTCACTGAACTCCATTGAAAATACTGTGGTAAAATAAAAGTCCATATTTTAAAGACACGGCGGGAAACAATTGAATTTAATGCAGTGTTTCTTGTCTGGTGTGAGACCCACTTTATATTGCACCTCAATCAGGCAGTGAAGATTTTGAAAGAAACCAGATGGTAAACGTGGTTCACCGGAAGCGCTTGAGCTGGCTTACTGAAAATGAAAAGTTGCTGTGCATATACCCCATTATTACAACTATGCTATTCTACGACATTAGCGACGTCATTTTTTATTAATGAGTTTCTCCATCTCTTTGGCCACATTGTTTTGAACTATACTTTGTGAAGTTTATTTATAAACTCATTTTGAGAGGATCACCTGCTTATTCAATTTATGATTCACCAATCAGATGATTCCTAAGCCACTATAAATACCCTAAGTTCCATATCACAGCCATCTTGGTTTTGAAGAATCCCCCCTTCCACCCCTACTCATCCTCCTTTCCTAGATGGGTGGCACGGTGGCCCAGTGGTTAGAACTGTTGCCTCACAGCAAGAACATCACTGGTTCTAGTCCTTACCAAGCCAGCCGATGTTTCTGAGTGGAGTTTAACCGGTCTCCCCATGCTAACGTGGGTTTCCCCCAGGTTCCCTGGTTTCCTCCCACAGTCAAAAAACATGTATCTTAAGTTAATTGACTAATCTAAATCGGCACCATAGACATGCTCCTAGTAAGTAGCTATCTCTTAAGAGCAATCACTCGAGTTCTCGAGATCTACCTAAGCTCAAACTCCCCTCTCGCCTTGCAAAAGGGAGGGAGCCCCAGGCTCGAGGATCTTATGAGCTCAGGGCTCTCTCCCAGGACAGCATGCCAAATAAGCTTTATAATCAACCATCAGCTAAGTGTGAACTCTTGAAGTGGGTGTGTTGTGATCAGACACGTTCATGTCAAAACTAGGTTATTTGTAATTCTTTAAATAATGCCATTCCTTTATTTGAATGATTTTGTTTCACCGAGAAAATACTAGAGATTATTTTATGTATTTATTGTATTAGATCAGATAAACTTTGGTGATGTACAATGTGCCTAATGTTGCCACATTCAACTCTCCCGATCTTACGATGTATATGCTCTAATAAATGAATTAAAAGCACATGTTTGGACTTGACAATGTGAGATTATTTAAGGGAAAAACTATTCACAAAAATCAAGAGAAATTCAAAAATGTTTGTGTTTTGTTTGGTGGTTTTGCTCTGCTTTCCCCTACTCACTACGAGGAAGGTTATATCTACAAAAGGCATATTAAATGCTCAATTCTTAAATCACAGGAATATATAGATACATTTAAACGCTTTAGCCCCAATAGGAATTTCTCTTCCAGTTTCACACTATTCCTCTAGAGGGCAGCATTGTGTGAAGTACCTGAATGAGCAGTGTCCTCTGGATGGAGACGCACTGATGGTGTGTGATCTGGTGGAGGTGCTGTTCCTCTGGAGCCACTGCTCTCCAACACTCACCGACCGACTGCGAGAGGCTGGAATCTACACATCAATACAGCAACAAAAGGCCAGATGCCATAAGTGATTCGGATTCTTCATAAACTTTAAGCTGCAGAGTGCTTGTGGAGTGTCAGACTAACCTGAGGTTTCTGCTGGACGTCTCCAGGCGGAGTCCAGCTGCAAAATGTGGGAGAGCCCGGAGAGACCGTCACCTGAATGGGCGAACAGGCCTGCAGGAAATGACATAGGTAAACACATTATTCACACAGCTATTGGGTGTATTACTCGGACAAGATTTTAGCCTCGGCAGAAATGATAAATTTAAGACGCACACAACTGAAAATCATACACAGAAATGACTTTTTATTTCCTTTATTAAAATGTATTTTTAAATAATTTTAATGAGATTTTACCTAAACAATGAAATGATACATTTAAGATGCACAGGACTGGAAATCATACCCAGAAATGACTTTGTTTATTTTATTAATTATTTTGAATAATTGCAATGAGGGGCGCCACGGTGGCCGAGTGGTTAGCACGTTCGCCTCACAGCAAGAAGGTCGCTGGTTCGATCCCCGGCTGGGCCAGTTGGCATTTCTGTGTGGAGTTTGCATGTTCTCTCCGTGGTTGCGTGGGTTTCCTCCGGGTGCTCCGGTTTCCCCAACAGTCCAAAGACATGCGGTACAGGTGAATTGGGTAAGCTAAATTGTCCATAGTCTTTGAGTGTGAATGAGAATGTATGGATGTGTTTCCCAGAGATGGGTTGTGGCTGGAAGGGCATCCGCTGCGTAAAACAAATGCTGGATAAGTTGGCGGTTCATTCCGCTGTGGCGACCCCGGATTAATAAAGGGACTAAGCCGAAAAGAAAATGAATGATTGAATGAATTGCAATGAGATTTTACTTAAACGATATAATTAAAATATAGGATTAATTTATTATTATCAATAAAATGAACACAAACAAGACTGATTTGTACAAAAAATTACTGAAATGAAAAAAATTATAATTTAATCATATTTCTATTTAAATTTGTTGGTAAAATATTTATACAATAGTTGTAATAATTTGCTTTAAAATGTATTCTAAGTTGAAGGTAAAAATTAGGATTTTTTTTTTTTTTTCAAATATTTCCCAAGTGACATTTAAAAGAGCAAAGACAATATTTAGCACACTATTTCCAATTATATTTTCTTCTTTTGGAGAAAGTGTTTTCATTTTGTTTTAGCTAGAAAAAAACTGGCCTAATAAACCTAACTTATCCATTCAACTTGTACTTTAAGCTTAATACTAAAATCTTGCAAAAATAAACTATTAAAACTATTATGTTTAAAAATGTGTTAGAAAAAAACTGCTCTCAATTAAACAACATGGGAAATATTTTTAAAGAGTTAAAATTTCACATGAGGCTAATAATTTTACCTTCAACTGTACATGAAATAATTCAAACAGCACTAACAGGTTGATTAAGAATATATGAATGCATAATAAAAAAGCATATATCATAACCATTTCAGTCTGAAACAAAAAATAGCTGTTTTAGGCTGAAATGTTTGGTGCAGCTCTAAGCACTAATTTAAGATCGGCTTTAAAAGAATTCATGTGTGAAAATTACAATCGATGCCATTTATAGTGAATGCCCCTTTTTCCATATTAGTTGTTTATAATGGCAGTTCATTCCACTGTGTAAAGCCCTGATGAAGATGGGAATGATGTTTTTTATAACAGCTGTAAACCTGAATTTAGGGCTGACGGTAGCTTAACTGACATTACTTCTAAATGAAATGATAAAACTTTAAACCTAAAAAAGAGAGAGCAGAATTCAGCAGTTATCTCAGCGGACCTGTACCTGATAGAGATGCTCAGTGTGGATCTGCCAGACGCTGCTGGGAGCGGATTGGCTGAGCGGACTGGACAGGACTGTTGTATCCTGGCTTTGTGTGGAGCTGCAGGACGTCCAGGCTCCGCTGGAGAAGGAAGGAGCAGGAGATGAAGGCGCAGTGTCTTCATCTTCAGAAGAGACCTCTGTGTAGTAGAAGTCTTCCTCTCTGTGGGACTGCTCTGAGCCTCCACTGTTGACAGAAAACAAAACCATGGCGATAAAAAACATTATTTCTAGCTTATTTAAGCGTCTACTGAATAGTTTCTCTTTCTGATTTGTGCTGAAAGAGAGAGATCTACATGAGTATTTTTATAAAGCACATGAGTTCACATACTCCAAAAATAATGCAATTTTTGTGCCAAAATAAAACATTTTTGGACAGAAACCATAAATTTAGGATGCACTTTGCTTTTTCATATGCTGATTTAAAAAAAAAGTTTATATACACTTTTATCCACATTCTTAACATTGTGTGTTGCTACGTGTGTAAACTTTTAAAAATGTAAAATATTTGGTATTGTTGACTAGCCTTTACATAATCCCATTTAAATTTAGATGATCCCACATATTTAGTTAAGGGGTATGTAAACTCATGAGCAGAAATTACTTTTTGTACATACTACGCAGTTACATGGTCCACTGTACTTCAGGTCCTGCACATTCTTTGGTTATCTAGCATATGTAAGCCCTTTTCAACAGTGACTGAATGATTTTGAGATCCATCTTCCGCACTAAGGACAACTTAGGTTTTCGGGCACTCTTACAAAGGTTGATGACAATTACTGAAGCTCTTGAAGCAAACACTGCATTAAGAATTGACCATATGTCAATTCTTCTTACTTTTAAGAGCTCAATTTAACATGTAGTAACTCCTTATCAGAATCTACATGTCAAACATGCATGCTTCCCAGAAAACGAAAGAATTATAATTGACCCCAATCATCCAATTAAAAAAGGGCAGAACTGTATTGCACATTAAGCTTGACTTATACTTCAGCATCTTATGACCGCTGTAGCCTACGGCGCATATCTTGCATCTTGCTAACAGCACTGTGAACCTTTATACTTTTGTGTTTTCTTTGCGCTGCTCTGGCAATAACACTTCCAAAATAATAGTAGGCAGGAGAGTTTCTCTTTTGGTGTTTTGGGTTTTCATCGAAAAATGTGTGCGATGCAACAGTAGTAGCTCAAAGTTTAACTCGTTTATAGAATGGATTCGTGAATGTTAAACAATTTTAATCATAAAGTAAACACAAAATAAAAGTATCCATCTGTTGCTGTAATTTTGGTTGGAAAAAGTGCATGATGTTCTGTTCATATATCTGTGAGATACATATCAGACTAGAGCTTCACACTCCTTCCCATTAGGCGGTGTAAATACAGCATATACTGGTTTTTACAAACATCATTAAACAAAAAAGGGGAATTAACAATAGGTGCGTCCCAAATTGCATACTTATGCACTATTCTACACTATTTTGTAGTATAAATAGTGTAAATAGTGCATTCACACTGAAAACTCTAAAAATAATTAGCGCACTTTAATTACCTGGATGATGCACTCATTCAAACGGTAATATCACTGACCGCAGCTTTGCGCACTTAACGGAAGGGGCGGAGCTATTGGGCGCACATGTTGGATAACTTTACTTATTTTGGACTGTGAAGGCAAAATTCTCCTACAAGAGGGATTATAGCGCCTCCTGATGGTGAATGCAGTCATATTCATGCCAGGTATTATTTGGTATTTTGGTCATTTATTTCAATAATTTGGCAACCGTCAAACGTCATGAGGGAAACAGTTTGAACTTCCGCTTAGTAAAAAAGGCATTAGTGTTCCATTTGGGACAATACTACATACAAATACTATGCTGTCGAGTGTGTAAGTGCATAGTGTATAGTGTGTCATTTGGGACGCAGCTAATGTTCAACTTCATCCTCGCAGTGTGAGCAGTCAACCTGCTGCTAACCAATCGGGTGGTTTAGTGTGTGTGCACATGTGTACAGTGAGAGCTGGGACCTTGCTGAAATCGCATGGAAATTGCAAAGAAATAGCACCATCGACCTTGTTTTACTCACACAACTGTCCTTCCCACCCACACTCGTCACCAATAATAAGCTGAACAATCACAGATTTTTCACTCCATGTTGTTCTGACATGTAGTTCAAATTTTTTTAAGCGGTGAGTCCGGGTACGGTGAAGGGTATGTGACCCTAATTCTACCATAAGCATGCAGAAGTATAAAATGGCCTTTAGGTGTTATAGGCCTTTAGGTGTAAAGATGTATCAACTGGGTTTGCGTAAGCATACTCACCCAAGGTGAAGAATACGAATGTGCCGCTTCATGCCGACACGCGATGTCAGCATTTTTCCACAGCCAGGCCACAGACACCTGTATGCTCCCCGGCTCAAGCTCTGAGAGCAAGGAAGAAAAACAACAAGTGAGTCATACAAATTTTGAAAGCATCAGCTTAAAGTGCTGCCTGTTCGCCCTCTGGGTCAGCAATCTGACATTCGTCTCTTTCTCACCTTGCACCTCTGGGCCTCGGGCTCCTCACATGCGCCTTGGTCCAGCTCCATGTGCAGGCCTTCGTCTGTGGGTCGGCCGGGGCTCCTGTCCATCTCAGTGACCGATGGAGACGGGGCTGGGCTTACATTGCCATGGTCCCAGCTCCAGTAACCACTGCTGCCACTGTCAGACAGATCACCTCCACAACACTCCATGTCCCCTACAGTCACAGAAGCACAGAGTCAATAACAGGCTTAAACAGCAGAACTACTCAAATTCATGGTTGGGTTGTGCGTTAAACTGTTTAATAAGAGAAAAAAATGTAATAATCCTTCATTAATCAATTCAATAAGTGCAGTCAAAAAGTGAAATTAATAAAACATAAACCTTGATCAGGAGAAGTGACTAAACCATACAATTGTCAAACTAATTGTTGGGATTTATGTAAAATAACAAGGTAAGATGATTTAATATATAGGAAATCAAATATCTTTATAATTAAAAGGTAAAATACTGATTGTGTGTTACATTGTTTATTAAAAATATCACACAATAATCATATACACTTTTTTTAAGTGAAATTGTAGCAAACAATTTATTTGGGTTGAATTTAAACAAACAAATTACGATGACCATTATCAAACTTTATTTTTTTATTTAAATTCAGCGCATATAAATTGCTTGCTACATGTTTGCAGACATACTTTTGTTCAGTATATGTAACCCTGGACCACAAAACCAGACTTAAGTTGTATAGGTATATTTGTAGGACTAGACAAAATTTATTATACGAGTCAAAATTGATTCATTGTAATTTTATGCAAAAAATATTAAGCAAAGATCATCTTTCATGAAGGCATTTTGTAAGTTTCCCTTTATTTGTTACAGGAACCTTCCACTTTTTTGGAATTGGACTAATTTTACAACGTTTTACCATTTTTTTATTGAATCAGCTGATCTCTGGTTCTGGTAGAGGCACTTTTAGCTTAGCTTAGCATAAATCACTGAAATGGATTAGACCATTAGCATCTTGCTCAAAAATTTCCTATTTAAAGCTTGACTCTTTTGTCGTTAAAATGTGTAATAAGAACAACGGAACTTTGTTACCAATGTTACGTGACAGTGTGACCTAGTTACCTACTGGGGAATATTTTCAGGTCCTAGATAATATCATTGCACCTGCTGCAGCCAGTGGTATAGCAGCAAACGTCCTTGATTATTATGCCAGAATGCGAGTATAGTTCCACATAACACCATATCAACCCAATAACTTGCAACCTTTTATTTACCGTCAGTCTTAATACAGGCTGTAACTGCAAAATAGTCAAGCTCTAAGAAAGGAAACTTATCTAAACTCTATTTTGAAATTTTGAACGAGATGCTAATGGTCTAATCTGATTACATTATTTATGCTAAGCTAAAAGTGCTCCTGCCAGACCCAGAGATTGACTCAATGGATTAAAAAAAAAGATAAAACTCAACTCTTTAACACTAGGGAAGTTGCAAAATGAGCTTTTGTTCCTTCAAGATTTCCAAAAATTGAAATTCACCTGCTAGGAGGTCTTTTTGCGGGGGGCTTTGGACCACTGGACTACAGGACAGACTGGTGAGCACCATTGCAGCCATGATCTCATCCATCTCCACTGATTCAGGACTTCTGAAACAGGGCAGTAAAAAACACAAGAGTTTATGCAAACAGAGCAATTCTCATCAGACAGAGCTGAAAAATAACAGCTGCAGACAAGAAAACAAACTGCAGAGATGAACTGGATGTGCAAGTTAACCTGTAAGGTAAGTCCATGCCGGAAGACCTTGGGAAGGACATTAGGTTTGTTTGCTGTGCGCTGGCATCGACGGACCAGTCTGTGGTGGCAGATCCTGCATTCAGCTTCTTCTGCACCCCTTCTCCCTGCCCACAACACTGCATGTAGACCTACAGGATTAAAAACAACCACTTAACGCTTACATGCACACCAGACATCCTTTCCCCTTTATACTTGTACGTTAAAAGAGCCTATTTATACACTTTATGGAAATTCACACATACCAGTCCGTCCTGGCCGTCAGTGCCCACGGTGTCGAGTCCTGCTCGGGATCCCACCGCTGCCATACTGCGTCCTCTCAGCTAAAACAGTCGGCTTTGACTCTCCGCACAAAAAAACAGCTAGAAAGAAGGTAAACTTGTTAAAAATACAGTGCGCGTTTTAATCTGAGGGCTGAAACAACACGCGAGCTCTGCGACAACGCCATGAGGCCACGAGAACGTGCTACAATATTAAATAAATAAATATATTTACAAACAACATCATCTAGCACAAACTAATCCTCTTAAACATGAGAGAAATTAATTACTCCGCCTATTGTATTTACACGAAAACGCCAATAATGTAATGTAAAAAATATAAAGATACCTTTGTCGACCACGCGACAGATTTTTTTTGCAAACAGTCAAGCAGCGCAGTCGGATATCGCTTTACTTTTTTTTTTAGGGCAACACACCCCCTGACGGAGAGCCTCTCACATACTGTAACTCTGGATTTATGGAGTGAAATCATGGAGATGGCAAAATCCCGGAGTGGAGTTCGGATTCATTTCAGTGATTTGAGTGTTCTGCTAAAAGAATTTTCGTTTCTGTTTTATTTTCTTGCATATTAAAACATTTATTTACAGTATACAAATTATGCCAGACCTAAATTTCACTACTTGGTGTAGGATATGTTACATTACTCGAATGAGACATAAAACTCTTGAATCTTACGTTAATCGTTTAGATGCCGCAGACCAGCAAATATGATCATCAGGTGCAAGAGAGCAACATCCTAAAAATGAAAAAGGTATCCGTATAGTTTCTTCCATGAAGACCATTCTTTCTGAATATTATAAACGGGTCTAAAATATTATTAGGAAAATGTTTTGTTTCTGGGCGACACTGGCTCAGTGGTTAGCACAGTCGCCTCACAGCAAGAAGGTCACTGGTTTGAGCCTGGTTTGAGTTTGCATGTTCTCCCCATGTTCATGTGGGTTTCCTTCGGGTGCTCCAGTTTACCCCACAATACAAAGACATACGCTATAGTTAAATAAACTAAATTGTCTGTAGTGTGTGGGTGAATGAGTGTGTATGGGTGTTTTCCAGTACTGGGTTGCCGCTGGAAAGGCATCGGCTGTGTAAAACACATGCTGGATTAGTTGGCGGTTCATTCCGATGTGGTGACCACTGATGAATGAAGGCACTAAGACGAAGGAAAATGAATGAATGAATGTTTTGTTTCTATTCATTCATTCATTTTCTTGTCGGCTTAGTCCCTTTATTAATCCGGGGTTGCCACAGCGGAATCAACCGCCAACTTATCCAGCATATTTTTACGCAGCGGATGCCCTTCCAGCCGCAACCCATCTCTGGGAAACATCCACACACACACATTCACACTCATACACTATACGGACAATTAAGCATACCCAATTCACCTGTACCGCATGTCTTTGGACTTGTGGGGGAAACCGGAGCACCTGGAGGAAACCCACGCAACCACAGGGAGAACATGCAAACACAGAAATGCCAACTGACCCAGCCGGGGATCGAACCAGCGACCTTCTTGCTGTGAGGCGAACGTGCTAACCACAACGCCACCGTGGCGCCCGTTTTGTTTCTATTATGCTGCATTATTAGTTTCTGCTCATATTGTTTTAAGCCACTTTATTATTTTTTTGAATTATATTATCTATATATTTACATTTAAAATTCAAATGTGTTACTATTTTGTATTAATTTGTTTTAATCTACTGTGCAGTAAGGTTGCTCATTGGTTAGTGCTGACGCCTCACAGCGAGAAAGTCGCTGGTTTGAGTCCTGACTGGACCAGGTGGTCTTTCTATATGGAGACTGTACAGAGGTTAATTGTGAATAGGTTATGGGTGAATGAGGGAGTGTCTGAGTGTTTCCCAGCACTGGGGGTTCATGAGTTTTGGCCATCTGCTGCACAGAAACACATGTCAGAGTAATTTGCGGTTCATTTCACTGTGTTGACCCCTGATAAAATTACTTTTTAAAATTATTTTAGCACCATTTTAAATTTACTTATCAGAAAATAATTAAACACTTTTGTATAATAATTTATTATTTATAAATGTTTGATATATGATTGTTTATTAAGCTTTTTAATTATTTGTGAGTATTTTACAAATTTTCATATTTATTACATTTACTTTTCTTAATTTCTTAATTTTTAAAATCTTTTTCTCTGGAATAAGGTATGCCTAGACCCCCTAGTGCTCTCTTGAGGCCCCCAAGACCACATCTCTAAGTTACATCATTTCATTGGTATTTTTGGATACACAAATGAGTAGAGAGACATACAGGTTTTTTTTCTTCTCTGTCTTGTGACTCAATGAATCATTCACTCATACCATTGGTTGAAACAACAAACAACCGGTGATATTTTTTTCACCCATTTCGTCAGTGTTCGTTCTTCTACATCTATTTTAACAGATATAGCAGTTCATATTCATCTTCACCATTATCTCCACCAAGTTATGATTGATTTTATCATTAATTTTGACATCTCAAATCACAGCATAACAGTAGGGTACATATGTTTACAGTAGGGTACATATACGCTTACACAATCCCAACACAGACAACGTAAGATTTCCTAAAAACATAGCACCATTCATTTGCAGCCTTTGCCAACACTTGCATTTCAGTCAGAAAACGCAGATCTAATTTGAATATTTGATTTTTGTTAATACATAAACCCGGCCGTGCAAAATCCAGATCCACATTTTGTCTGCGACGCTCGTAATGGGCGTTCACAACAAGCGAAAAACAACCTTCCCACTGGGGCGAAAGCTACGCTCTGATTGGCTGACGCGCTCCCCCGAAGGACACACCTTTATCCAGCAACGTGTGCGTACACGAGTTTCTGCTCAGCCCCCGTTAATGTACACAATCCAGTAGAAAAAACAACAAACAGATGCAGTACATTAAATCACATTTGCGCATATTTTTCTCGAAAACGCAACCCATTAAAACCACATGCACGACACCGCCTCGCCAGACGGCTCGTTTTACACAGCGCGTTCAATGCAAACGACCGCGGTAGGATTAAAATCAGAACAGTTCGTATAAACACCGGCTACGTGATTATAAACAGAAGGAAAACATGCAAGTACGCACTAATAGAAAATAGCCTCGGTGTTTGCAGTATTGTCAGTGAAAAACCGGCACGTTTACAGGATTTACCTCGGTTGTTTTGGTGGAGATGCCGCTGCTCCGCTGCTGCTCTGCCGTCAGTCAGTCATCAGTGAGGGGAGGGGGGGACTTTACGTCGCGCTTACGTGCCCTCATATCGCTCAGCTATGCCGAATGACAGCTGCTTTCAGCAACATCTCACAGCCGTGTTTTTTAGAGCTTAACACGGTGCTACACAAAGAATAATTCGTGCTACTATGCATGTCACTATAAGGGATATTATAGCACTATTCCTGAATCACGAGGGGTTTGTTTATTTTATGTGTTTACTGTGGTGGATGATGCTGTATGCTTAAACATTTAGAGGTTTTAACTTAATTCAATGACACATTTAGTTCAATTTTTCGCTTTTATTTTTAATGCAATGCACATTGACCTATAACATGTAGAACACACACTTTTAGACAGACAGACAGACAGACAGACAGACAGATAGATAGACAGATAGACAGACAGACAGGCAGACAGACAGACAGATAGAAAATATAGAATAAACAGTTAATTTAGAATGTTAGATTTAGACTGTTAACTTTTAATCTTCTGAAAATCGTTTGTGACACAACTATATATATATATACTTTTTTTTCTTTTTTACATAAAATATTGCTTTTTTAAACAAATAATCAACATTCTAAATACTTTATTTTTAATGTAATGTACATTAACAAGTACAATTAGGTGGACTTTTTTTTTTGAGAGAGCCCTAAACAATTCCAGGTATGGGGCCCTAGCATTGAAACTCAAATCATTCTCTTTCTCTGTAGATTATTTGTTTTTTTTGTTAATAAACTGTATGTTTATCAATCAATATATTTACAAGCATATATTCTTGTAAAATTAAATACATTAAATTCACACACAAAAAAAACAAGTTCACAAACTAACTAAACAGTTAATTTGCCATATTTGTGATTCGATTGTAATATTTATTTATCCATTTCTGAAACTTGAAACTGCTGTATTATCTTAATGTAAAATTAAATCTATTTTAATTGCCAATCAATCAAACAAATCTTCTGAGCATTTTTTCACATGAACCGAATAATTGCTTTTTGTGAATGGCCAGTCGTCACTGTTCACTGGGAAATGATCTTTTATTTGAGCAGGCCCTGTCTTACCAAGCTCACATCATCTGACAGGTGTTTGAGAGACAAGGTTGAAAAAAAGTAATAATGTTAAAATTTTAATGGTTAAAGATAGATTTTACAACATTTGATATAAAATTTATAAAAGAGCTATTTGATTAAAATATTGATGATGTTTGATGTCTATTTAATGATAAATAGGCACTGACCAGGGCCCCCTAATGGGGACCTAAGCGGCTGCTTACCTCACTTATTAAGTCCACCTGTGAGTACAACAAATATTCCACATTTTTTAATATTTAGAAAGATAGATAGATGATAGATGGATGGATGGATGGATGGATGGATATGTATAAATTGATAGATAGATAGATAGACAGACAGACAGACAGACAGACAGACAGACAGACGGACAGATAGATAGATAGATAGATAGATAGATAGATAGATAGATAGATAGATAGATAGATAGATAGATAGATAGATAGATAGATAGATAGATAGATAGATAGACAGACGGATGGATATGTATAGATAGATGATAGATGGACGGACGGACGGACAGACAGACAGACAGACAGACAGACAGGCAGACAGATAGATAGACGGACGGATATGTATAGATAGATGATAGATGGATGGATGGATGGATGGATGGATGGATGGATGGATGGATGGATGGATGGATGGATAGATAGATAGATAGATAGATAGATAGATAGATAGATAGATAGAT
>CAIGQQ010026964.1:9768586-9815016 GCA_903798035.1 Danio albolineatus | reverse complement strand
GATAGATAGATAGATAGATAGATAGATAGATAGATAGATAGATAGATATGAGTGGATGGACAAATGGACGGATTGATTAATAGATAGACAGACAGACAGACAGACAGACAGACAGATACAGTAGACATACAGACAGATTTAGATTTTAGATTTAAAATTTACATTAAAATTGTATGTACAAACATCAACATTTATCTTATATCTGTCCAAATTCATATGCAAACAATAAACGTATGACAACAGAAGTAGTACACACTGCAGAATGAATGCATAACACTTGTCATTTACAGTGAAAAGTGCAGATTAGTCAGCGATCTGCAGTTTGCACTGGCGTATCACCTTTCACCTACATCGTTTGCTCCATTTGCTAAATATTCAGCTTTGTGTATTTGCAAACAGAGATTTAGAAGAAACCGCTCATCATGTAATGATGTCTGGGGATTATAAGCTTTCTTCTGTCGGCAGCCGTGCCCGACGGACTTCATCCTCCAAAGGGGATTTTAGGTCTGGACAGCACAAGCATGTTGGGTTTCAGTCTCTCAATCCAGTCTGGGTATTGGCTCGAGGCATCATGTCATGTGACTCACGCTGACCTACAATAACCCAGACACGCTTGGCTTCCTTTAAACAGTTGTATGTGAAGTCGCGGTCTTGTTGGAACAGATATATTTATTATTGTCCAAATGTTTGCGATAAGCATTAAATACATTATTTGTGTATGCCTTAATGCAAAATATGAATATATATTTTGTATTAATTTCAAATGAAACGACATTAAAACTAGAAGTGTTTGTCTGGAATCGGAGGAAGAGCCTCCCTGACAGTTTCCCTCATATCGAGCTCAGTATCTACATAACACAGAGGTGTAATGCTCTTCTGGCTCTTGGTTTTCCAGTTGACTGAGGCGTAAACAGCACTGGGCTGTGAGTGTCTCTGGCTGTCAGCTGAAGTGAGAGGCTTGTTTACTGGTCTGCTGAAGGCTGAGATGGAGTGATTATCATCAGGCTTTGTCATCGCTGGGGAAGGGCTCTTATTCTGCTCTTCAGCGATGTCAGGCTGTAATGGAGGCTCGTGGATGCATTCATATGGATTTTCCTCATTCAGTTCAGCCTCCAGGACGGGGAATGTATGATCAGCTTGATCTGTGGCAGATGGCATGCATTCAGCACTCAACGACACAGCTCTCTGCAAGAAAAGAAGATCCATTTGTGAAAGTCTGTCTGTCTGTCTGTCTGTCTGTCTGTCTGTCTGTCTGTCTGTCTGTCTGTCTGTCTGTCTGTCTATCTATCTATCACTGTTAATCTGGGTATCTGTCTCTGTCTATACATCATCTATCTATTTGTCTGTCTGTCTGTCTATATATATCAGTCAGTTCATCTGCATGTCTGTCTCTGTCTGTCTATTTATCATTTATCTATGTATCTGTCTGTTTTTTGAACTGTCTGTCTGTCTATCTATCCGACTGTCCGTCTATCTCTGACTATATATCTGTCTATTTATCATCTATTGATTTGTCTGTCTGTCTGTCTGTCTACCTACTTAAACACCCGCCCACCAACCCACTCACCCACCCGTCCGTCCGTCCGTCCATCCGTCCGTCTGTCTGTCTGTCTGACTATATATCTATAGATCAGTCTGTTTATCTGAGTGTCTGTCCATCTATTTGTCTGTCTGTCTGTTTATCTAGCTCTCTCTTCATCTTTCTGACTATATGTCTCTCTCTATATCAGTCTGTTTATCTGGTTGTCTGTCGCTGTCTATTTATCATCTATCTGTCTGTCTGTCTGCTTATCTGGGTGTCTGTCTCGGTCTGTCTATAATTTCATATCAAATAATGATTTGTTTGTTCTTTTAATAATTTTTCCTCCATTTCGTGACTGATATGTCAGTCCTTTTTTTAAAAACTTTTTTTTGCATTAGTAGCTTTCTGTGCTCTCCATTACAGAGTCATTTCCTTCAGAAGATTAATCCAGTAACTCTATGGAAATTGCTTGTCCTCTCTTGCTGATTCACTGCAATTTACCACTAAATGATTTTAATTGACCATAATAGGATGGATACACAGAAAAAAAAATTCTTCTTCTTCAAGCAATCAGTATAGGGCTGCATGGTATTGGGGAAAAAATGACATTGGAATTTTTTTTGCATTGTGATAAGAAATATATTTTATCAGGTAGATTGATTAACTATTTCTGAGGAATTTATTATTTCAGAATTGTTGAGAGGATTTTATAGGGGAGTGAATCTGCATTAATAATTATAGACTGGTTAAAATTATAAACAAAAAAAATTACAACTCACTACTTCACATACAAATAAAAGTGAAGACTCAATGGCAGTCGGCATATGTATGAAATATAAATATTGAATATCATTATAAATATTGAAAAAGCAAATGTAAAATGACACTTCTCAGTGTTCGCTATGTAAGTTCATTCATTCATTCATTTTCTTTTCGGCTTAGTCCCTTTATTAATCCGGGGTCGCCACAGCGGAATGAACCGCCAACTTATCCAGCATTTGTTTCACGCAGCGGATGCCCTTCCAGCTGCAACCCATCTCTGGGAAACATCCATACACACTCACTCACAAACACACACTATGGACAATTTAGCTCACCCAAATCACCTGTACCGCATGTCTTTGGACTGTGGGGGAAACCGGAGCACCCGGAGGAAACCCACGCAACCACGGGGAGAACATGCAAACTCCACACAGAAATGCCAACTGACCCAGCCGAGGCTCGAACCAGCGACCTTCTTGCTGTGAGGCGATCGTGCTACCCACTAGGCCACCGTGTCGCCGCTATGTAAGTTACATTTCATTAATCTTTGTTAAATGTAATTGTTTCTTGTGCCTGAATGCTTTAAACTTGATATGTTTAACAGAAAAACCCCCACTAATGCATATTATAATTTCTAACTAACTTCTGATCAACAATAATCCCTTCTTGATATTAAAGATTCTGCAATGTGACTATTGCAGAGGTGTTAACTGCAATATCAATGATGAAATGACATATTGTGCTGCCCTAACAAGTAGTCATGCAAGATTCAACATAAGGTTTGTGTACAGTACTTGCAAGTGGTCCAATTAAAAATAAAAGTTTATTTATTGTATCTACATTTCCTTGAAGAGGAACTGCAAAATGGCTGAACATTTTGTCACAATATTTTACAATAATACATTCATTATTATCATA
The DNA here is from genome assembly GCA_903798035.1 of Danio albolineatus. NCBI lineage: Eukaryota > Metazoa > Chordata > Actinopteri > Cypriniformes > Danionidae > Danio > Danio albolineatus. Next base: position 9,811,814 of record CAIGQQ010026964.1, on the reverse strand, counting down.
ATACATCATTATAATCATAATACATTTTTCTATGCATTTCTATTCGACTTTTTCTAAATCTGTCTAAAATTGGTACATTTTTCCCAGGTGAATCTTGACTTTCTCTACTGAAGGTGCATCTGCGGAGATTGTCCAATGTTTACTTTTCTACTTTTGTTTTGTTTATTCTTTATGCTATGCAGTGCTGGCTTTTCCTTGCTGTATCAAAATGACATGATCTGTCAACAAATTACTGTACAAACAGGAAAAAAAACAAAAAAGAAAAAACAAAAGAAAACAATGTTAACCATAGTTGACATCAGAACACCCCTTCAGAGCACACTGTTACTGTATATTGACTACATGACTAAGTAATTTGTCTGTCTTATCCATACACAATGACACAAAGGATTTTGAGCAAGCTTTTGCAGGTCATCCATGGTGTTTTGCTATTTGTACGTGTTGTTTTGAGAAATGTACTCACTGTTTAACAAATTTCTATTCTGACCTGAGAAATGTACCAAAGTGACTGAGAAAAACTATAAAGAAGTGCAAGTCATCAGCTTTAAGGACAGTAAAAGAGCATATACAGCTAAAACAAAATGAATACCCATAAATAATACTACACAATACAGAAAAATAAAATGATAATTGTGAATATTACTTATTGTGAATATTATAGCATTATTTACAATACTCTTATCTTTAATCCACAGTCCTAAGTGCATTTATGACAGCCTGGAAGCCAAGCTTGTTCGGTTCAATTCATAAGATCTCAGTGTATCACTAGGAGTCATCATGGGTGTTCATTTTGTTTTGGCTGAAATTGATTATTTGTTTATTTTACTCTCAACATGAACACAGATTTAGTTAAAAAATCTCATTTAGAGAAAGAAGTAACCTAGGTTTTGGTTTCAGATTCCAATGAAACGGGTACATTTTCATTTTTGCCTAAATTACTCATATATTAGACAACACTGTAAGTATATAAGTGTAGTTGTTAGCTAAATTATCTCTGCACCATCTAACTCTTGTTTCCTAATGAAGTTAAAATGATTCGTTTTTAAGCTAGATAATATTTTGATTTGAATAAAATAATCAAAAATCACATTGTTTATGAATTCTTTTACAATGCACTTTAAAACTAAATGATATTCAATTGTATCAAGAGTCAGGATAATACTGATATAGTATGAATTCAAGCATTAATGGTGTCTAATGTCAGTCTCTTACATTTTGAGGAACTGCCGATGGGATATTTGTATTATTTCTCCTTTCCAAATGCCTGGAGGGTGCACTATCAGACAAACTGAAAAACATAACAAGAAAAATCCACTATTTCACATGTCCTGTTTGTTTACATAGTTTTACATGTTGTGATGCTATCAGTCCATATAATATTTCCCTGATTTACATTGACAGAAAGTGTGCTGGAGTTGACAAACAGGTCTCCGCTTTTACTACATTAACACAAGCGTTAATGTTACTCATTGTGTGCTACTTTGTGACTTCTGAACCTGTCATTGCACATTCCACCCATTTACTCACAGCCTTCCGTCTCAATCACTCCCTTCTCCTGGGTGTGTGTTTCAGATCAGCACAAGATGTGATAACGAATGATACGCCTGTAAATATATCAGAGAGGAGAGAGAAAATAAAGGCTTTACCTGTAACAGCTTGCACAAAGGCTGTGGAGTGTGATATAAATGATGATGAAGAGGGCTGACACAATGCTGATCTGAAGGGAGGAAGAAAAACTTGATAACCAGGTGATCAGACCTTCCTCTGCTGGAGCCATCGCTCGTCATCCAGAGTCTGTAATGATGGAAAGACAAGAACTGAAGCAGCTAAAATTGATATCATGAGATTTATGTAAGGAAAGCAAATATAAGCTCTTATTGTGCTTCTCAGAAACACTGTGATTACACGGGTGAGTACTTGTACAAGTCACACCTCTATTCCTTGTTTACATAAACAGTCAAGAGATACTTCAATTTCATGTATTACTACTTTAAAAATGCTATCAGTGTAATCATTTTTTTTTTAAATAATAAAAACTGTTAAAATACTATGGTAAATTAGTTACACTAAAAAAACGCTGAGTTAATTATGGACAATTGTGTAAAAAAGTGTCAAAATTGACCCAGCATTGGGTTTGATCAGATTTGGCCCATTGTTTCTTGGGTTGTGACAACCCAGCATTTTTTAGTGTGTATACAAAACCTTCAAATAAACATGAATATTAATAATTAAAGTCACAACCACATATTTTTAGAAGTTAAACAGTCTGTATACTGTAATATTCTGTCAAACAACAATAATAATAAATGAGAATACAGTATATCCTTACCTTTGATCTCAGATATAGGATCCTAGTTCATCTGTCATCATCTTGTCTCTATCGGCAGCAACACACTGATCCAACATGGATTTGACAGTTACACTTCCTCATACTGGATTCCAGTCTTTCCAGTGCCTGATCCACGTCTCCATATAAATCCCTCAAAACAAAACTCACTTCACTTGGATTTCACTTCCAGTTCTTTTTCTCTTTTTATACTGTAGATATAGGGGGAACTTGTTTGGCATGAGATTTAAATAATAATAATGATGATGTAAAAATAAATATACTTCAGTTTTTGGACGAAACACTGCAGCCCCCTGATGGTCAAATGAGGCTTAACAGGCTGAAGCTTGACTGAAGGGTTTGATCTTCTTGGAAATACTATTCGGTTATATCACATTCACGAGACTTTAATAACTACTAGTAGTTATTAAAGTAAGTAAGTAGACCTATCAAACTACAATCAAATATCTCACCAATGATTTGTTAGAATACATCGATCACAATGTAAACATTTATTGAAATACGAATCAATGTCACTTTATGTACACTGGAAGCTCCAGAAACGTACCAAAGCACATTTGTGTTAATGGTTAGTTCACCCTAAATTGAATTGAATTAACCCTTTTAATTGTTCACCACGGAGGTAGAAATGATATGTTAGGCAAAATAAACAGTCTTACATAGAAAGGGGACAGAATACATTTCAGTATTTGTGAATTAGTAGAGACTATAGGCTATTTCAATGTGGCTATGTCACAGGCCCATGAACATTTTCTGCTTGTTAGCAAACTATTTCATAACTGTTGCAATTTAATCACATCTTAATGTTAAAACAGCTGCCATAACATGATTTATCAATATGTGGATCTTTTTGGGTTCTTGGAAGCTATAGCAATTCAAAATGTAATACAGTAAATACATTAGTAAATACATATATTAATGTTATTGTTTACATCCATCAAAATTGTCCATAAAAAGTACTAAAATTTGTGCTAATAATGAGATAATGAGCAATGCTTTATGTCACAATGTTTTATTGCGATTTGGAATGGCAGATTTCAGCTGTTTTCTGACATCCTGACAACAGTGTTTGGTTAGATGTTTTTTTTTCCTATTCGTTCTGTGTGAATGTTCTTGAGCAAACAAGTGTTGATTCGTTCCTCCACAACAACAACACTGCCCCGGCTACGCTGTGTGCAAAATAAAAGTAGCCTCTTTGTTCCCGTTATCCTCCACTCCTTCAACTCTCCCTCTTTCTAATTTGGGCCAAATCCAGCTTTGCTCCTTAATTTGAATGGGTTTTTTTTGCCTTATGTTGCACATTCCAAACCATTTTCAAGTAAATAGGCCAGTTATGCAAAGACATACAGTACTGGATCTCAGAGGAATGTCGGCTAAGTGGTAGATTATCCTCAGCAGCGAATTCATTTGTGGGAAAAACCCATTTAGTATTTGTGTTTGGTACGATTTGAAAAAGTATAGGCTTTTCTGAGGCTGGTGTCTGCACTCGGGGGAAAAAAAGTACAGAAGCTTTAACTTTTCCCCTTTAAAAAGAAACAACTAAGAGTTATAGGACCTTAAACTGACCATGAAATCAAAATAGACAATGACTATTTTCTTAGTTTATAATGGTCATTACATGAGTTTCTTGAAGAAATAATATACTGTATCCGCCTCCAGCCTCTTTAAAAGAGTAAGGACCTTCATTCATTCATTTTCTTTTCAGCTTAGTCCCTTTATTAATCAGGGGTCACCACAGCGAAACCACCAACTTATCCTGCACATGTTTTATGTAGCGGATGCCCTTCAAGCTGCAACCCAACACTGGGAAACACCGTACCCACTCCTTCACACAAATACACTACGGCCAATTTAGCTTACCCAATTCACCTCGTCTTTGGACTTCTGGGGGGAAACTGGAGCACCCAGGAAGGAAACCCATGCAAACTCATGGAGAACATGCTAACGCCACACAGAAATGCCAATTGACCCAGTCGGGGCTTGAACCAGCGACCTTCTTGCTGTGAGGTGATTGTGCTACCCACTGCGCCACTGTGACATCCAGTAAGGACCTTATTGCACTTAATGATATGGTTAACTCATTTCACATTCCAGTTCACAAAGTTCACTGTAGGTAATATGCTATGTCCCAGGTTTACCGCAACGTTTAATATATGAAAAACTGATGTCTTCCTTCTGAGGTTTCTAACAGTACACAATAAACATGAACAAATTTAAATATGTGGCACAAACTCTTTGAACCCAACCCACTCCTCAAACAGCTTCCCAAACAGGAAGCAAGAGAAAAAGAACATCCCACATGTAACTGACCTTTAGTGTTCTCAAACGCATAGGACATCTTCCAAATGCTCAACGTCTTAAAATGTCTTTTAACACACAAATATTTAGTTTTTTATCTTATTGAAAAAAGATTTTTGTAAAGCCAAACTTGACTCTCTAACCATTATAATTTTCCACTGCCGGGAAAAAAAAAATAGTATATAATATATACTATAAATAAATAAATAAATAAATAAATAAATAAATAAATAAAATGAAATAGTAATAATAATGATAATTAAAAATAAAAACATAGTGCTCTGCAAATTAAAAAAGACACTATGGTAGATAACAAGATGTCCCTGAAAAACTATTCCATGCTGAGGACAATATTTTCTTAACGCAGAATTGCACTATTGTAAATTAATTATCCATGCAAACTTTGCTTTAATTAACATGCCTTTAATCAAATAACTTCATCTCATGTACTGGCACAAAGGTGGGACAACCTGATTGGCCAACTACAAACCACAACACTCCAACAGTGCAATAAATTCTTTATGAACAAAATCAAGATTCTCACTCAACATTTTTTTTTGGTTCACCCAAGGAGGAAAAGACTATCGCAGTTTATATATGCACATAGTATTACCAAGGGACCTGTTTACACCCAGTGTTAAGATGCGTTTTGGTCAACAAGATCACAAGTAAATGTGCTATATAAATGCACAATCAATACCTGATTTGTTGAGGGGAGGGTGTTTATGGGCAAAAATACGGGCAAGTTTAAATCTGGCTAGCATGTTTCAACAACACATCCTGTAAGGTTTAATAGGGCTGCGTGGTATTGGAAAAATCTAGCATTGCAATATTTGTTTATTCTGCAATATATATTGTGAAATGAATACAATTTCACCTGGTGACTTAATTGGTCTATTAGAAAAGATTTTATAATGTTAGATCGATTGGGATGATTCTGCAGTGGGGATGCATCTTCATAAAATCAAATAATCAATCTATACATTTCCCAGACACATTTTCGTTGTGGTCTATGCTTTTTGCAGTGCTTTATTTGCATGTGTTGGGAGTATTTTCATGCATGTGTTTAGTCAATGATTGATGAATTGATGTTTACTATTTGCATCTCTATAAAATCTAATAAACAATCTATAAACTTTTTGGCTCCCCCGACACATTTTTGTTGTGGTCTGTGCTATTTTCAGTGCATTTCTTTATTTGCAAGTGTTGTATTTTCATGCATACCAATCTATAAATACAATCAAGAAAAAGATAAAACAAAAACAAGTGTTTTATCATGTCCCGAGCCTAACAGTATTCAAGTACAGTAACTGAATGATAAAATAAAAATAATTCAATAAAATGAATCATTGTTAGTCACAAATGGTACAATTTTATGCGTGAATGCTTTTAAAGTCATTAAACAATTCCAGGCATCAAAAACACATGCAAATGATAAATTATAATACTAACTCAATTGCATATATCCTGCAATGTGACTATTGCGAATGATCACGTTGCGATATCGATGCTGAAATAATACATTGTGCAGCCCTAATGTTTAAAAATGAGGTCAGCAGGTGAAGAGTAGACGTTTTTGTGGCTTTGCCAATGCATTTGACTCCATGAGCATCTACACTATACGTTTTGACTCTCCCTCGATGTGGTCAAAAACAGACAAGATCAAAACTTTCTTAATCTCTTTAAGCACCATTCATTCATTCATTCATTCATTTTCTTTTCGGCTTAGTCCCTTTATTAATCCGGGGTCGCCACAGCGGAATGAACCGCCAACTTATCCGGCATTTGTTTTACGCAGCGGATGCCCTTCCAGCCACAACCCATCTCTGGGAAACACATCCATACATACACATTCACACATATACACTATGGACAATTTAGCTTACCCAATTCACCTGTACCGCATGTCTTTGGACTGTGGGGGAAACCGGAGCACCCGGAGGAAACCCACGCAACCACGGGGAGAACATGCAAACTCCACACAGAAAGGCCAACTGGCCCAGCCGGGGATCGAACCAGCGACCTTCTTGCTGTGAGGCGAACGTGCTAACCACTCGGCCACCGTGGCGCCCTCTTTAAGCACCATTTATTTGTAATTAGATCCGCAAACAAAAGGTGTAAACAGTGCTTTAATGGTACAAATTAGTACCTTTTGATGTGGTATCATGCTTGCAACAACGTTTGTGCTATTTTTTTGGGCAAGTGTGGGATTTCAAAATGACACTTTTGAACTTTTAAGGTTCAAAATAAAGCAAACAGACATACCATCACAATTCTTATCATAAATGTGCTGCAATAATTACATTTCCAAATGGATATCGATAAATACCTTTTGGTACTTCACAACTAACCTAATCTTCAGATATGTTTGCTCAGTCTTTTTTCCTCAGCTGTCTTTGCACGGCTCCCCTCATCAGAACTGCAGTCAGAACGCTGCACAACACCAACAAGAAGAAGGATCCTCCGGCCAGTAAGATGAAGTGCTGTCCGTGCGCATCTACGACAGACTGCTGATGCACTAGAAAGTCTCTAAACATTGCCTCCAGCTGGCACATGGTGCACAAGACCAGGAAGATGTGGAAGATCTGATGTCCGTGGCCCACAATATCACACCTCCCTGGAAAGAAGCGCTCAGGAACAGGGCACGAGAAAAACAGAGCTGCCAACAGGAAAAACGCCACTTGGAGAGCGTGAAACACCAACACCGGCTCATCCCAAGATTTGGTGAGCAGGCGGTGTGCAACGGGGCTTATATCAAGCAAGTACGCCAAGCTGGTGGGAATGATCTGGCAGATCTTCCGGTGGAATGGGTATGGACGGCGGTAACGGAATTTGGAGTAGCAGCAACTGGCACAGGACAACCAGGCCAGCATGGCAGCCCCAGGAAGAAACAATACACCAACAAGACTGCGTCTCCATTCTGGCTCAGAACAGTAAAAATAGTGGCCCAATGAGCAGCCATATTGGTAAACAGCCACGCCAACATAGTCTACAAAGAAGAGGGAGTAATGGGCCAGTTCAGAGTGAGACTGCAGCAAGTGGGCGGCCACACTGAAACTGAGGTAGGTAAGTGATGACAGCACATACAAGAACAGAGGCAGAGAGGTCAGATTGAGCGTCAGCCCCCACGCCCCTGCAAATAAAGAGAACTGCAGTAGAACGGCAGGGATGGCCAGCAGGTGTGTCCACACATTCAGCAGCTCATTGTGACACTGGAAGAGGCTGCAGAGGTAGTTCCGCCATTCCTGATGCACTGGACGATAACCTGACAAGATGTAGGGCTCACGAAACAGGCTCGGCACTTCAGAAGCGTGTACTGTGGCTTGACGTCTAGGCAGACGAGGCAACCAGTTCGACAAGTGTGGTAACTGACCCAGCTGCTGTAGACTTAAAGTCAGAGTGCTCAAACGGCCCAAAACTCCACTTGACATGTTGAAACTCTGGTGAGATGGGAAAAATGAGCTGTGAGAAGGAGAAAACAGCACGTGGGTAGATCATATTGACAAATCAGTATGCTGTGATTCATACCTCGCCCTGACAAAGAGCCAGTTCTTGCTGAACTAAACCTCTTAGACTTGATAAGTTAATAACTGGCCTGGTTCAGCTGACCATTGTGTTTACCAAGTGCTCACAATGTGCTCTGCTGTATATTGCTCCAAGAGCTTTTAGTTTTATGTTTGTTTTTTGGAGCACTTTCTGTCTCTTGAAACTTTGTCCTGTATTCCTAGAAAGCATTGCTGGAATACATAGTGTGATTTGCTTATGATTGATGTCTGGGCAGGGAGCTCGTTAGGTTTTGACATACAATAGTTATCGACAATATGTGGATTAGGATTGGGAATTTGTTCAAATATCCTCCTTTTGTTTTAAAATATCCCCCTAAAGACTACTTGCCTATTTAAGGCAAAAGCATGAATTAACATGTCCAGTCAAACAAATAACAACACAATGTATCCTATATAGACAAAAGTGCCTTAAGCAGTAAAATGAAACAGTTATGTGACATTTTGCACCACAATGAAAAACAAAACATAAATAGTTCTTATCGGTTTTATACACATTAGCATCATATCTTACCTTTGCAAAAAGTAGCTCTTCGTTCTTCTCAGTTACTTTTTAAAAGTTAAAAGTGGTTTCATATTATCCCAAGGATAAGGACTAGTCCTCAGTCTTGAGCATTTTAACCTTGGTAACAGCGCTAAGCATGTTAGAGTTTCTGCTGAGGGACCTGTTGTTCAGGCTCGTCAATCCGGGCGGGGTTTCAAATGACTCAGTTCAGATTCAAAACTCAGTTCAGTTCCCAGACTCAGTTCAGTTCACTGTATGAAAGAGCGAAAATCTGGAAAAGGTTAAATGACATATAAAACGCAGCACAGTAAAAATGTTTACATGATTGTAAAAATAAGATTATACCATATTAATATCCAAATACTTATTTTTTTTCTTAATTAAATAAGAGAAAGAGATCTACCACTAGATGGCGGTAAAGCATCGATACATTTTCTCTTTGTACATTACAATTACTTATGTTCTTAAAACGCAGAAATATCAACATGATCAGGAAATGTACACAATTAAAGCACTTACTGCCGTATTATTGACATCATTTTTTATTCAGTGCAGAAAAAAGTAAAGAAAAGATTTTGTTAGGTTAACACATTTTCAGTCAGCAATCAGTATAATTTTATTTTCTCCATACAGTGAAAGCGGATGGTGACTGAAGATATCACTATACGTATCGAAACAGGAAAACAACGTCTATATACACTACCATTTGGTACGGTAATAGGACAGGTATATGCCCATATTTTAATTTAAATATAAATTGCCTTAACACTGGTCAAAACAAGCAATAAGTGGGGTTGTGAATTCATCCGACATAGCCTATGTTGTCTTTCACTGTGTTCAGTATCATTATATTGTAGCCTATAAAGTTTGTTTTCTCATTCTGTATATCATAGGGAAGTAAAAAATGACTTGATTTGACGATTAATAAAGAAATTTACAGGCTAGGGATAAAAACAGACTGCATCGTCCATTATTTATCAGATCTTCTGCATCTCTTGCTATGAGCGCATGCGCAAACCCGGCTCTCTTTTCGCGCGAAACACTCGAGTGGGTCGGGCAAATCTTCCTTCCGCGGATTTGATTGGACGCCGCAACCCAAGAGACAGAATATGTTAACGAGTCACTGGTGTATTGGCCAATCAGCGCTCAGATTCCACTGAGTGAGAAGTCTGGTGGCGCGAAAAGGCACACAACAGTGCTGCGACAGACACGAGGTGTTCTGCACTGAACTTTTCTTCATACTTTTAAAAGCTATATAGCAAAAATGGCTGCTGAAGTTGTGGACGATCAGGAAATGAGGGAGGCCCAGAGGGATTACTTGGATTTTCTTGACGATGATGTAAGCATAAATATGTTATTACATATTTATTAAAGGTTGAATTGTCGTAGTTAATGTGCCTTGTAGGAACAAAGGCCCACACCCACGTTACTTTTTTCGTGGAACCTTTAGAGCATATTTTGCTTGTTTACTACTTTATTCTTGCGTTTGTACCCTTTTCCAGCAAGACCAGGGCATCTATCAGAGCAAAGTACGACAGATGATCAGCGAAAACAAATCCAGGCTCATTGTGAACCTCAACGATCTGCGCCGACGTAATGAAAAGCGAGCAGCAAAGTATGTCTAGTTTTTTCCACTTTAACCGTGTGCACGTGTGATGTCATGCTATTAAAATATGCTAGCATATTTCCACGCATAATGACTTAATAACTACACGTAATCCATATTGTACTGAAATTAAAGAGATAATTCTCCCAAAAAAATCAAAATGTACTCCCTCGAGTGTTTCCATACATTTTTGGTTTACTTTTTCTGATGAACAAAAGGAGATATTCTGAAAAATGTTGGAAACCTATAATCATCTACTTGTAGGAGAAATAAATACAGTGGAAGTCAGTTACAGGTTTCCACAATAAAAAAAACGTATTTTGTGTTCACCAGAAGAAAAGAAACTTAAACAGCTTTGAGACAAGTGGAGGGTGAGATAATGATAAATGAAAATTTCAGTTTTGGGTGAACTGTCGCTTTAAAGTTACTGGATCTCACAATGAAATTGTGACCATTATGATGTTTCATTAACCTCGAGCACAAATGAAGACATTTTTAATCAAATCTGAGAGATTGCTTACTCTACTTTGAAAGTATATTAACTTAAAACTTGTCATAAAGTGATTAAACAAATCAAGTTCCACCTGAATTGAGCAGTTTAGTTCCAGTCTTATAACATACAAATCGTTTTCCATTCAAGGAACAGATTGATGAATCTCATTGGTCCTCAATCAATAAGCAAGCATGCTTGAGCTTCTGTGACCATCACATTTCAACAGAAGGACAGAAATCTGTTTTTTTATGTCTTCATTTGTGTCCTGAAGATTAACAAACAATGTGAGAAGGAATAAATGATGATATTATTATTTTTTTTTAGGTTAACTGAAACTTTAACATTATGAAGTCAAGTGTGACCATGTTTTCATTGACATGAGCATTCTCTGTCCCTCAGGCTGTGTTTAATATGCAAGTATATTTCCACACATAATGACTTAATAACTAAATTATTCTATATTTTACTGAAATAAAAGGGATAGTTCTCCCAAAAAATAAAAATGTACTAATGGACTCTCCCTCACGTGGTTCCATACATTATTTGGTTGACTTTTTCTGGTGAACAAAAGGAGATATTCTGAAAAATGTTGGAAACCTAAATTCAATTACTTGTAGGAAAAACGAAATGCTATGGAAGTCAATTACAGGTTTCCACGATTTTAAAAATAAATTAATTTGTGTTCAACAGAAAAGAGGTGAGTAAATGCTGATGAAAATTTCAGTTTAGGGTGAACAGTCACATTTACAATGAAATTGTCACCATTATGTCGTTTCAAACACATTAGACGTTTCATTAACCTCTAGAACACAAATGAAGACATTTTTAATAAAATCTGAGAGATTGCTTTCCCTACTTTGAAAGTATATTAACATAAAACTTGTCATAAAGTGATTAAACAAATCAAGTTCCACTTGAATTCAGCAGTTTAATTCAAGTCTTCTAAAATACAAAGTTTTTCATACAAAGAACAGATTTAATCACATACTACAAGCATAAACAGAAGCAACCTTGCCTGATTAATGCTGGAAAGTGATTTTTATTGGGTTGTTTTGGAAGCTACAATGTGTCACCTGATATGTAGGAATGAATCTCATTTTTTGAGGTTAATGAAACTTGAAACCATAACATCATAAAGTCAAGTGTGGCCATGTATTCATTGACATGAGCATTCTCTGTCCCTCAGGCTGTTGAATAACGCTTTTGAGGAGCTCCTGGCATTCCAGCGAGCCCTGAAAGATCTGGTGGCTTCAATCGATGCCACTTACGCCAAGCAATATGAGGAGTTCTTCATTGGTTTGGAGGGCAGCTTTGGGAGCAAACACGTCTCCCCTCGAACTCTGACCTCTCGCCTGCTGGGTAGCATGGTGTGTTTGGAGGGCATCGTCACTAAATGTATGTCCAGGATTATTTATAGGGATTTTATTGGTTTGGTATGTCGGATGCTGTGTTTGGTAAACTGATCATTTTTCATTGAAACAATAGGCTCTTTGGTGCGTCCCAAAGTAGTTCGCAGTGTGCACTACTGCCCAGCCACTAAAAAGACCATGGAGCGCAAATACACCGATCTGACCTCTCTGGATGCCTTCCCCTCAAGTGCCATTTACCCCACCAAGGTAAGTAATTTGTCACAGTTGATCACTTAGGCCCCGTTTACACTAGTGCGTTTTAGTTTTAAAGCGGCGTTTTAGCATGAAAACGATCTGCGTCCACACTAGCGTTTTACCCAAGCGTCTTTAGCAGATGTCCCTCCACATTACGCCACCAGAAACGTATATCACGTGACCATTCGCGCACTCTGGGCATGCGCGTTCAAGTATAAACAGGAAGCATGTGTCTCGCTCTGTGTTTAGTTATTGTTAGTCAACAAACGCTGGTTGAACGATGAACGCGATGGTAAAGAAAGCAAGAGAGGTCTTTTTGTGGACAGACGACGAGGTCGAGTTGTTACTTAAAGAAACAAATGAATATAAAATATCCATGGCTATCAAAAAATACAGTGTTTACAGTGAAGACTGGTCTGCCGGTGACGTTATAGCCACGTGCGCTTGACGAATAAGGAAAGGAAACGCAATGACCCAAAGCCCCAATCACGTAGCCAATCTCAGCAGCCACGCCTCTGTTTTCAAAGATATCCGTTTTCCCACGTCCACACTGAGACGCAACTGCAGCGTTTTAGAATGGAAACGGCCTCTCCAGCGTTTTCAAAACGCTCTGTTTTCGCACCTCGAAAACTCCGGCGTAGTGTGGATGGATGGCGTAACCGTAGCAAAACTTATGCGTTTTAAAACGAAAACGCACTAGTGTAAACGGGCCCTTAGACTAGTGAAATTATGCAAACAGACTGAGGACTAGGACCATATATAGGCTGCTTTACACGATTTCTTTAACTAAGTTTGTTTGGGTAAATAATGATATGATTAGAATTGGTTAATGATTAACGATGATGAATTATTTCCTACCACTGTTACTATTAATAATATATTTAAAATATAATGTATATAACAATATGAAACAAATGTAATAAAAATATAATAATATTGCATTTCTAATATTTCCTCTGAATATTTGGTGCACCCTCTAACAGCTGTAATAAGCCCCTGTATGATAGCACCTGAAAATGATGGTCCAAAAATAGTTAATTTAAAGTCCTCGCTCTGCGTTTGATCCATTTAGGATGAAGAGAACAATCCACTGGAGACAGAGTTTGGTCTGTCTGTCTATAAGGACCACCAAACCATCACTATACAGGAGATGCCAGAGAAGGCCCCTGCCGGTCAACTGCCCCGCTCTGTGGACATCATCCTGGACAATGACCTGGTTGATGCCGTCAAGCCTGGAGACCGAACACAGGTGATCGGCACCTACCGCTGCCTGCCCGGCAAGAAGGGCGGCTTCACCTCAGGCACCTTCAGGTACAGTTGCTTCAGAATGTCATCACTGTAAAAACTGTGTTCTCGTTTACTTATTTAATATATATTGTTGTTTATAATTTGATTTGTCCTGTGTTTGTTTGTGCAGGACCATCATGATCGCCTGCCATGTCAAACAGATGAGCAAAGAAATTTCTCACTACTTCTCTGCTGACGATGTGGCCAAAATCAAGAGCTTCTGCAGGTCTCGCACTAAGGTGAGCAGATGTAAATTTATTGGCACCTTTGGTAAATATGAGCAAGAAAAGATGTAATTTTTTTTATCTTTAATTTTAAAACAATCTTCACCTTTCTAAATGATAAAATTATACACTTCAGGTATATTTAACTCATAGGAATATTTTTGGGGTGCCTTTAAATTTGGCAACTGTATTGGCAAAAAACTAATTTTGAATGAGACCTCCCTCCCGCTTTATTTGATTTATTTCAATGAAAGTTTAGGATTTTTTTAATGAACCATAAAAAGAATCAACAAAGCAGATTTATAAAAAAAAATCTTTGCTTAAATTTACCAAGCGTGCCAATAATTTTGACCATGACTACATTTATACAAGTTTTAATTGAGTTTAACTGGATTTAAATATATACAGATTAGGTGTGTCGTAATTAGTTGTTTCTTTGATGCATCATGATGCAGACGTGGACAATTCGGTATCGGTTCAGTAATAGATCATAACTGATTATTAAATACTGACGTCATTTATTTCATATGCGCTATATTGCAGTAATTTACTATGGCGAGGGAAGTGAGCGCAAGTAATTAAAACGCTCCAACTACTTATAAACGCACAAACTGCACACGTTTCCTCTCCTCTCGGCTGTTAAAGCATTACTTGTGGATCCAGATACAAGCGTGTCTGCAGAGTGAGTTTTCTCCACCACCTCTATCATAGATCAGCTGAGATCGCCACTGCCGTTTATTAGTATCGCTCATCAGTGAACAGCGCTACAAAGTTAGAGCCAATCGCAGCCCTTTCTGTTGAGCGTGTGACCAGTCATAGGCGTTTAAAAACATGCTCGACAATGCTCAAAAAGCAAGCAGGATAATATTTACATTAGTTTATTTGCTATAAATGCTCATGTTGTTCTGTGCATACTCTTGAGTTTTTTGGATACATTTAAAAAGAGCGTTTTCTTTGAGCAGGTAGAATTAAAGGTACAGTTCATATATCTGACTGTGTGTATTAAAGGACAAAATTGTATAACAACTACACAGAAAGTGTTAATACAAGAACTATGCTGTAAAGTAAAATATAAAATCGTGTATGGAAAGCATCATCAATGCACTGTGATGCACCAAGATATCGAATTGAACCGAATCGATAGCATGACAATCATAACCAAACCGTGAGACCAGTGTAGACACCTCTAATACAAATATCCATATGCACACACACTTACAAACAATTTAATGTGCATATGTCCAGCGCATTACAGATATATACATATAAGTTTTGTGAGCTTGTTTGTGTGTGTTTCTAATGTGAACGCTGTATTTGTCTTTGCGCTCCTGCAGAATGTGTTTGATCAGTTGGCTCGCTCTCTGGCCCCCAGTATTCATGGTCATGAGTACATAAAGAAGGCCATCCTGTGCATGCTTCTAGGAGGAGTGGAGAAGGTGCTGGAGAACGGCTCGCGTATTCGAGGAGACATTAACGTGCTTCTCATAGGTATTTACCTACTTTTAATTACACAATGTTGCACAATTTTGAGACACACGTAGGGTGAAATGAATGGTTGTGAACATGACGATAGCTTTTTTTGTAGTTATAAGTTGTAATGGGCCAAATTAAGTATAATTTTTTGGGGGATGTTCTGTAGATATGTATTATGTGAAGATTTAAAGATTATGGTATATAAAACAAGGTGGAATAAATATAAAGCTGTATAAAATAGGTTTGATGTTTGTAAGACTATAAAAAGAACTAGTTTCCTAAATAACAGTAGTACATTTTATTATAATTTTAATTTATTTATTATTTATTATTATTTCTAAAATATATATTTTTAATTCTAATATATTCAATTATATTAAGACAATATCATAAGTAGTAGAGATAAAACTAATTTTATTCCATGATTTTTAATTGTTTTATTAAGAATAATTACAATAATGGAGAGAATGAATTGCATTAGAGTTTTGTCTATTTGCTAACATCTGATTGTAGATATCCATTTTCAGACCAGGCTAACCAGATGAACCTGATTTCTGTTAAATATGCAGTTCTTTACTTGCGTTATTCGCAGACCCACCAGATGGCGCCGTTTATTAGTGTTATAAAAAGACAACATGACATGACTATTGGAATATTTCTTATTCTTCAGATTTGGAGGGAATAAATACATACAAAAATGTATTAGTGGAAAATCATTATTAAGAGTAGTATACTTCTATTAGTAGTTTAAAGGTCCTGTGAAATCAAAGTTTTTTAGATGTTAGTTTGTCTGTTAGTTGTAATCTATATGCTAGTCTGCTACAAAACGATGACAAAATTAACGCTTAGATGATATAAACTACTATAACCATACAATGCTTCCGCCTAAATGGGTGAACTTTTTTTTTTTTCACGTCACTGCATACTTCAGTTTCTCACCTAATCTTGACCAATCAAATGCTTTCTAGTATCTGACATTTCTGACAAGACCCTTCACATTTATTTTTCATTTGATGTGCTTAAGCTCAATCACTTTCACTGTTTCACCGAGTTGTGATGAAAACAAAATGCTATTGGCTGTTTTTTTTAAAAGGGGAGGAGCTATTTAAAGTCCCACCCTCTTTTCATGTTGCAGTTGAGATTATGTCAAACATTGAATAAAACAATCCTAAATGTCTGTGTTTCTCAGGTGACCCGTCAGTGGCCAAGTCTCAGTTGCTTCGGTATGTTCTTCACACTGCTCCTCGGGCCATTCCCACAACAGGTCGTGGTTCTTCAGGTGTGGGTCTGACCGCAGCCGTCACCACTGACCAGGAGACAGGTACTGCCGTTTAGACACACACAGTAAAATCAGCTTTGTTGACCGCCACCTCAGTGTTAAAGTTGAGACTCATGTGTCTGTCTTTCAGGCGAGCGGCGTCTGGAAGCCGGGGCCATGGTTTTGGGGGATCGAGGCGTCGTCTGCATTGACGAGTTCGACAAAATGACAGATATGGATCGCACTGCTATACATGAAGTCATGGAGCAGGGCCGCGTCACCATCGCTAAAGCTGGCATCCACGCTCGACTCAACGCTCGCTGCAGCGTCCTGGCAGCTGCCAACCCCGTATATGGCAGAGTGAGTGCTGCGTTCTGTGTTATAAGGACTTTTAATTTTCAGTAACTCGGTTAAAGAGTACTGGTGAACTACATGCTGTTACAAAATCACCGTGTTTGAGGTCTGTTTTCTTTAAAAAATGAATGATTTTCACTGCCTGATTGATAAAGGATATAAAGGGGTCTCAGAATGTACAGGAAGCACTGCATTAGAGTATAATCTTAAAATATGAACATTTATTTTACTCCAATATTTTCAATGGAGTTTCTGCGCTAGCCTGCTGATCCTGACGGCGCTTGTGTTTAAACAACTTTTCATCTTGTTTTACCCTTCAACAACTAAACGAATGCCTAACTAACACTAACTAAGTCTATCTAACAGATTATAGTTTAATTACATTACAACATCGATGCTGTAAAAGGAACTGTATAAAATTGAAGAAAGTCACATTAATTGTTCACTGAAAGTTTATCAGTCGGGGAGAAACATTAGCTGTGCATATACCCTGTACTGTTTGACTCTACAGAAAACCATATAGCACTGTTTATTTAATGTTTTTGGTTGCTCTATTGTAATTATTTTTGTTTGTCATTTGTTAATTATTTTGTTATATGTGATTTACACCCTTACAAATTAACCTCAATCAGTCTAATAGAATGATCTGTTGAAATTATCTTTATATCGCAATATATAGCAGAAAAACTAAATATCGGAGTGTCCAATTTTTAAAAATATCTTAAATATTTTTAGAATATGCAGCCCTAAATTTAATGAAATATGTAACATAAATATTGGATAAGTTTTATTGCATGAAATCCCATGTTGTTTCTAAGTCTAGAGTGATCACTAGAGCACTTTGGGTATTTTCTAGGTTGTTTTTACTGTAGAGTTGCTGTTTTAGTGTATTTTTTTTTTCCAAAAAAGGCGTTTTTCATTCATTCATTCATTTTCTTTTCGGCTTAGTCCCTTTATTAATCCGGGGTCGCCACAGCGGATTGAACCGCCAACTTATCCAGCATTTGTTTTACGCAGCGGATGCCCTTCCAGCCACAACCCATCTCTGGGAAACACATCCATACATTCTCATTCACACACATACACTATGGACAATTTAGCTTACCCAATTCACCTGTACCGCATATCTTTGGACTGTGGGGGAAACCGGAGCACCAGGAGGAAACCCACGCAACCACGGGGAGAACATGCAAACTCCACACAGAAATGCCAACTGGCCTAGCCGGGGATCGAACCAGCGACCTTCTTGCTGTGAGGCGAACTTGCTACTCACTACGCCACCGTGGCACCCAGAAGGCGTTTTTGTTTTTCTTTTAAAGAGAAAAAAAAGAAGTTGTAGGTAGCGGATATATTGTTTTGACTCTTAGTGAGTTGTTATCATAATACTTGTATCACGATACAATACTATTGTGATTTTAAATATATTACAATGTTCTGCGATAGATACTAGAGAAATAAAAACTGCAGATAGGTGCTGTCATGTGTCCAGGAACATGACAATATAGCGTACATCATGAGTGGTTGTTGGAGCAATGATCTGAATTATAGTTGTTATAAATAGCAGTTCAACATTGCTAGTCTTTCTGTACAGTTGATGTTTCTGAATCTGTGTGTGTGTTTTGATGATGTGCTTGTCTTGGTCTGCAGTATGATCAGTATAAGACACCAATGGAGAACATCGGTCTGCAAGACTCTCTGCTGTCTCGTTTTGATCTGCTCTTCATCATGCTGGATCAGATGGACCCTGAGCAGGACCGTGAGATCTCAGACCACGTGCTGCGAATGCACCGCTACAGAGATCCACATGAGCAGGACGGGACAGGTATAAACTCATACACTATTGTCTGACTGAAGAGCATTTTCTTCAGATAGACAGAATACAGAAGTATAATTTATATAAGGTGACTCAGTGGTTAGTACTGTCGCCTCACACCAAGAAGGTCGCTGGTTCGAGTTTCGGCTGGGCCAGTTGGCATTTCTGTGTGGATTTGTATGTTCTCCCCATGTTCGCATGGGTTTCCTCTGGGTGGTCCAGTATACCCACAGTCCAAAGTCATGCGGTTTAGGTGAATTGGACGAACTAATTCCCACTACTCAAGGTGTTTAAGACTACTAGACTATTAGGGTGTGAGTTGGAGGTGGTTGAAGCTAAACTGTGCTGAGCTGTGGCCCTCCAGGAGTTGAGTTTAAGACCACTGGTTTAAACAATGATTGACTATGGAAATTTATACGAACTGACATCCCTACTAGGAATTAATCATGTTGCAGTTTGTGTTTATTGGACTCATCATGCGTTTGTGTGTTTCAGCTCTCGCTCTTGGTGGTACAATCGATGCTTTAGCCACAGAAGACCCTGATGCTACACAGGAGGAGGAAGAGGAGCTCCAGGTGTACGAGAAACACAATCCACTCCTCCACGGCAGCAAAAAACTCAAGTATGCGAACGCGTATTTCATTATTCTGACCTTCTGTGTTTTCTATCTCTAATGCAAATCACAATGGCTAATTCGGCCCTGATTGGTTCACTTAACAAATCAAATGAAGCTTTTTAGTTGCATTGCCATGTTTTTTTCCTTTAATAAAAATTTTTTAATCGTTTGTTTTGCACACTCCGCTTGCAGAAATGAACATCCATTATTAAAAAACATTTTCTTTTTTAGGGATCGAGTGGTGAGCAAAGCCTTCATGAGGAAATACATCCACGTCGCCAAAGCCATTTCTCCAGTTTTGACCCAAGACGCAGCCAATCACATCGCAGAGGAATATTCACGACTGCGCAACCAGGAGCAGCTGGGCTCTGACATCGCACGGGTAAATACAGGCGCTTTCACAAAGCGCTGCTGGTGAGGTGAGGGTAAATATAGTTAAGTGGCTAACCCGATGAATCTGCTTTGTTTTGTTTGTCAGACGTCACCGGTCACTGCCCGAACTCTGGAGACTTTGATCCGTCTGTCTACGGCTCATGCTAAAGCTCGCATGAGTAAAGCTGTGGAGCTGGTGGACACTGAAGTTGCCGTGGAGCTCGTGCAGTTCGCTTATTTCAAGAAGGTCTGTTTACTCATACTGTAGCTCATTACTCATATCAAGTCAGTTAAGGATGGATGGCGTTCAGTGGTGTTCATTAAGCATTTAGATGCACCAGGCCTCTGAGCAAACATTTTTTTAAGTAATTGTGTACTGTACACATGTTGAGGAAGGTATTCAGTAAGTGATTCTGGCCAATAGACTACTAATTTAGCCAACCAATCACATTAGATGAGGGCTGGGACAATACCACGCAACTGTCAACAAATAAAGACTAAAGACAGTCAACTTGTTCACAAAACTCTGGCATTTTTCTACAAACTTACGACTGGAACAACTACAAACTGAGGCATATAGACGAATTTCTAGCGAATATCAGTCTAAAACTACCTTTATTGGTTTCATCCGTAACACAGTCAACAAAGACGCCACTTCTTTATGACACCTGATTTGTATATCTTTCCTTAGTGGCTGATTTGAATGTAATAAAAACTTATCCGTACACAATTTGTTGAAATGAATTGTTTCCCACCCTTCAGGTTTTGGAAAAGGAACGTAAACGCTCTAGAAATGGACAGCAGGACGCTGCTTCAGAAGATGAAGTAGAAGAAGAGGAAGATGAAGCTCAAGACACACCACGACCACCCAGAAAAAGGTGTGGTGTTATTCCAGAATAACTAAAGCTTTATTTCTGAACTTCTAAGACATACTTTACAGGTGACAACAAAATGATTAGCCCTCCTGTGAAATTGTATTTTTTTAAACACATTTTGAAACATAGTTTTAATGGATCATTTCTAGTAGCTCAATTCTTCTGTCTTTGTCATGATGACAGTACATGATATTTTACTAGTTATTTTGCAAGATATTAGTATTCAGCTTACAGTGCAATCTAAAGCCTTACCTAGGTTATTTTAACCAGTCAAGTCATTGGACAACAGTGGTTGTCAAATGTAAAACAAAAAAATATTTAGTAAAATTTCAACCAAGGTGCCACGGTGGCATATTGAGTAGCACGTTCGCCTCACAGCAAGAAGGTTGCTGGTTCGAGCCCTGGCTGGGTCAGTTGGCGTTTCTATGTGGAGTTTGCATGTTCGCGTTGGTTTCCTCCGGGAGCTCCGGTTTCCCCCACAAGTCCAAAGACATGCGGTACAGGTGAATTGGGTAGGCTAAATTGTCCGTAGTGTATGAGTGTGAATGTGTGTATGGATGGTTGCAGCTGGAAGGGCATCCGCTGCTTAAAACATATGCTGGATAAGTTGGTGGTTCATTCCACTGTGGCGAGCCCAGATTAATAAAGGGACTAAGCCGAAAAGAAAATGAATGAATGAATTTCAACCAAACAAAAGAAATATGACTTTTCAAGAAGAAAATAAATTAGTAAATACTGTGAGAATGACCTAAATGTTTAAATGTTTCTATTTGAAGATATTTGAAAAATTAATGACCATTTCACAGGAGTGCTGATAAAATCCTCTTCAACTTTATGTTTTGAGCTCAAAAGATGTTCAAACGTTTGAAGTGGGTAAGGTACATTAATGTTTTTGAAAGAAGAGTCTTACTCTTACCAACGTTACATTTATATTACAAAAATGCAGTAAAGTCAGTAGTACTCTACTGGGATTTATTAATGTGAATTTTCAGCAGCATCACTGCAGTCTTCAGCATCATGTAATGCTAATTTGCTGATTTCTCTGCTCTGGAAAAACATTTAGCTGCTTAATGAAGGGTTAAAAACAGCATTGATTTGAAATAGATTATTTTGTCATGTTTTTTCTTGAATGACCTCAGATCTCAGATGTTTGAGCACTGCTGTTTCTGTTCCTCACTGTAAAAATTATATGACAAAGTCATGACAATTTTTTGTCACTTTAAATGATTTTCATAAGGTTTCTACTAAATATTTTAAGTTATACAAACTTTATATTTTTAGTCAGTTTGATTAAAGTAAGTTTAGATGAGTAGAAAATTTAATTTGATTAAATAAATGAAGGCAACAATATGTTTATTTTTACAGTGTTGAGATCATGAAGTGATGATTCATTCATAAATCTCTTATTTCACAGTGTTGTATGACATTTGTAATATATGTAAGTGATGATTATTGATGTGTGTGAAAGCTCAGCTGAGATTTGACCACTGACAGTGTTTTCTTTTGTCCTGTAGGCGCAGGGCATCTCAGACCAGCGAGTCTTATGACCCCTATGACTTTGACACTGAGACTGATATTCCACAGAGTAAGACAAACACACAAACATTCCTGATACATTGTTTTAAGGAAAATTATTTTGTTGTCAGTTTAAAGAAATTAAAAAAGGAAAAATATACATTACAATGTTTCTTTTATAGCTCTTCAACTATGTAGATTCTAGCCACGATACATATTTTTAAACCTCTTTTCCCAGAATGAGTTTGTCACTTCTGTGCCATAAATCTCACCACAACGCAACAAACATCTTCTGGATTCTGAAGGCTTTACAGACAGATGTGCTCAGAGATTATTTGCCTGATTAAATACAACATTTTATTCAACAAGAAATGTAAAAATATACTTATATTCTGGTAATTTGCCCTATTTTCTGAATTATGGAGCGACTAAAATGTCAACAAGAATTTGGAGCCTGATTTAATCTAAAGGATAGATCACGTGCAAATGGTGGAGATGCAAATTAGCGCACAATAAATAAAACATAATACCCCTGTTTTATATTTAACATGACATTTGTATGTTGGTTGTATAGTTAACATTAAAGTTTTCAATATAATCAACTGGGAAAGTATAGTGATAACTATTAGTTTTATCCTATTCACCTGCAGTCTATTTAAAATACATTTGTTAAAATTAAATAAGAAATTGTATAAATTTAAACAATAACCATTTATTAACTAAATTATTAAGTTATTTTGATAGTAATTAATTTAAATATTATTATGATATTTTATATGTAGATCTCTATATTTTGATTGTAATTCAATAATCACATTTTATTGTCATTTTCTTTCCCCATTCACCTGCACCTAGATCGGAATATTAAATCATATTGTAAATAAACACCAAATCACATAAATAAAAAGTAGTTGAAATGAATTAAACGATTGTGTTTTATTGTAATGCCAATAACTGTATGCCTAGTTATTTACTTGTGTGTTTTTCTCAGTTCAATCTCCAGCTCCTGCGAGGCAGGGTGATGAAGAGCCTGATCAGAACGGCCACACAGAGTTGTCTGAGGACAGGTAAGCTTTTTTTGTTTTTATTTATTGTTTTCATTTTCAGAATTGGTTTAAAATATTGTTTCTTAATAATAAGAGAAACCGCTGCGTGTTGAAGTTGCTGAAAGTCTAATATATGTGTTTGCTGTAGGTTAAAGGAGTTTAAAGCGGCTCTGCTGGAGGTTTTCCGCTCTTCTCACGCTCAGTCGGTGGGTTTGATTGCTCTGATGGAGAGCGTCAACAAGTCTTGCCCATCAGCGTTTAACGAAACGGACGTACGTGCTGCTCTCGCGCGCATGCAGGACGACAACCAGGTCATGCTGGCTGATGACATCATCTTCCTGATTTAAACATCTGTTCTGGACAATCTCAGATATCCTCCTGTTCTTGCATTCATCTATTTCAGAAGATCTGCAATATGTTTGCTTTGTTTATTTTCATATTCTTGCAAGCATTTCTAAAACTCTCTCCAACATTGTCAGTAAAATGTTTGCCGTCAGTTGTTTTTCATGCTCATATATGCGTATATTGGCATGCAATTAAAAAATAACCACGTTGTACTTTTGCCAAATAATGGTAGTTTTTTATTTCTAAACACACGTTTCATGTTCATCAACATGCTCAAACTTGGCTTAACAGAAATGAAGCTTCTCTGGTTTTATTTCTTTCTTTTTTAAATGCCTTGTTTGTTGTTTGTTTCATTAATTGTGAATACAGATGTTTTTAAATACAGATGTTCCAAACTAAGAAAAAAAAATACAAATCCAGAAAAATGATAATGGTCAAGATTTGTTTTCTGTACTTATTGCAATATTTCTTGTCTAGTCTGTCGCCTTTGTCAATAAAATTGTCAAAAATGAGAAAAAGGGGTTGAAGAGGATCTATTTTTTAATTAATTTCTTGGCAGCTTGATTATTCAACTGATATACAATTTAAAGTCTAATTTAATACAGTAGTAGTTTTGTTTATTTTGCTGTTTTAATTTTAAACTTGTACTTTTTTTGCCGTTTCCATTATTTTTAGATGTCAAGTTTTCTGTTTTCAGTTAAATTTCATACTTTTTTCTACTATAAAGCCAAACTCAAATCAAAACGCTACACTGGTTACATTTGTATGTTTATTTAATTTCAAGCAACGATTTTTTGTGTCAAGTCAATGAAGTTCATTTGAGTTCATTTAATTTTTTAATATTTAATGTGCTTTGAATATTTAGTCACACTTTACAATAAGGTTTCAATTTATAACGTATTTACTAACCTGAACTAAAAATAAACAATACGTGTACAGCATCTCTTAATGACAGTTCAGCATTTGCTTTTTAAACATTCAAGTTCATGCCAACATTAGTAAACGCACCGTGAGTTAACATGAAACTAACAATGAACAACTATTTTCATTGACTTAACGTTAACTAACACAAATAAATACTGTAATAAATGTATTGTTGATTGTTTATTCATGTTAGTAAATACATTAAGCAACATCACCTTATACAACCTTACTGTAAATTGTTACAGAATATTATGATACCGTTAAAACACCACATAGCTAAAATTTCAATGCATCACTTTATTATTTTTGCCATATTTATTGTTAATTTTATTCTATTACCTAAGCTAAACGAAAAGGCAACTAGAATTCAACTTAGTGTCTGTATTTTATTTCAAGTACACTCAAAAACATCCGGGGTTATTTTTTCTACCCAAATATTGGGTTGAGGCATTTGGGTAATTTTTGGGGGTTATTTTCAGAGTCTTCGGTAGTTTTTGGATAGTGCTATGTAACCTAAACTTGGGTTATTTTCTGGGTAATCATTTCTATAACTTGAATCAATGCAACCCTAGCACCACACAGACACATCAACCCAGCTCCTTGGGTCAAATCAACTCCCAGCAGGGGTTGACTGCGATGCCATATGTATGCCACATATATATATGTTTACGAGCAACCCATAAATATGAAACAAATTGTTTTGAATGCAGTTCATAATTTGTATTTAGTTTTGTATGATCTGAGGGGGCGACACGGTGGCGTAGTAGGTAGTGCTGTTGCCTCACAGCAAGAAGGTCGCTGGTTCGAGCCTCGGCTAGGGCAGTTGGCGTTTCTGTGTGGAGTTTGCATGTTCTCCCAGTGTTCGTGTGGGTTTCCTCTGGGTGCTCCTGTTTCCCCAAAGTCCAAAGATATGCGGCAGGTGAATTGGGTAGGCTAAATTGTCTGTAGTGTATGAGTGTGAATGAGAATGTATGGATGTTTTCCAGATATGGGTTGCAGCTGGAAGGGCATCCGCTGCATAAAACAAATGCTGGATAAGTTGGCGGTTCATTTCGCTGTGGCGACCCCGGATTAACAAAAAGACTGAAAAGAAAATGAATGAACGAATGATATCTGAGGTAAAGTGTATTTGCAAACTGTAATGTGCTGAAAAAATGTAAAGGAACAAAAAAATTTTACGTTTTTTTAATGTGGTCAATGATTTTAAAACTAAAAAAATACATTTTAAAATATAACCTATTAATTAAGTCAGAGAGAGGTTTATACGGTACCATATGTCAAAAAATTTGATTGATGACCGCCCCGCCCCTTTTAGGCGGGACTTCCGGTTTAAGCCCCGCCCCCTTTAATATAAAATTAATAATTCCGGTAATCAGATTCTTGTCAGTTTAATTAAAATAATAAGTCCGGTAATCAGATTCTTATCAGCGTAATTAAATTAATAATTCCGGTAATTAGATTTTTATCAAACTGATTAAATTAATAATTTTTGAAATTTAAATATTAAATAAATATAATATATAATATCATTAACTAGATTCTTATCAAATGTAATTTCAGCCGTTATTAAAACCAATAGTTTAATTTTAGTTATTTTAATAAAATATAATATTATTATTATATAATAATATATTTTAATTATTTTAATAAATAATATTATATACTATTATATTACCTACTATTATATACCGTTATATCATATAATATTGTATTATACTATTATATTGTAATTAATAAACAATTAATTTATGCAACACTGACCAACATTTCCCCCAAAGGGTTCTTGCCTGCAGGCTGGTTGGAGCATACTGGCTATGTGTGTGTGTGTGTGTCTGTGGTGTAGGTGTCGGGTGTAGGCTCTGGAGTGTGTGTGTGTGTGTGTGTGTGTGTGTGTGTGTGTGTGTGTGTGTGGGTCTGTTGATAAGGACTACATTCACCGACCGTTAGAAATATATCAGATATGGATTACATATCTGTTGGGTGTTACGGCATATGTAGTATATGCTGTTAGGCGATATGATGAAATTGCTGTTTCATCCGCTGACCGTTAGACAACACCCAGGCAGAAGCTACACCAAAGCGACTGATAAAATGGTGTTTCTCCTAATGCATAATAATGATATGAAAGTGCTGACTCATTTAGTAGTTGACAGATCATATCTCTACACATATATATAGGCCTAGTAAAAGGTCGACTGTTATGTCAGAGCCATGGATGACTTTGAAGTAATCGCTACCAGACCAGGTCAGATTTGGGCCGAGGAAGTTAATACCGGCTTAGATGGCTGCGCTATCTCTACGGACGAAAAACGTGACGAGAACCTAATGAGAAGGTTGACGATGGCTCCTAGAAAAAGGATTACCCGGATGAAGCTGACAAATTTTCTACATGAGAATAGACGATACGTGAAAAATGAGTTTGCCATGCCCAGCGAACGCATTTGTCATTTCTTATTTGACAAAAAGGAACGAAAAGTTACCTTGTACATTACAGACTCTGGAGAACCGCACACTCTGCAGGACCCCTGTCTGATCCTGACGGCTAAAGACTGGTCATTGTTCTACAACCATGTCTGGTCAGATCTCAGTAATTCTAAACAGGAGCCACTGTTCATCGCCGAGTGGGATTCTGAAAAACCGAACAACAGGTTTCGTCTGGTTGCAGACAACTGTGAAAAGAACCCTAAAGACTGCATTTACATTTTCTTCTGCGACGACAAGACAAAGCTACGCGAGCGTTCAGGAATAATACACCCTGATGAACACAATGATCAGTATGAAATGGTGCTCCTGATCCTCTGGCGAGACCTCGACAAGATGGATGACATTTTTGGATCTGTAAACAAATTGTTCAAATGGTGTGACTTGAATGATCGATACAGAGATATTAAAGTTCAGCTGTTTCACCCCCAGAGGTCTGTGCGGCGCGGACGGGAACATTCACAACTGTCACCGCCCATCTTCTACGCACATAAAAACCCCTGATTGCTGACTGACCACCGCACAACAACAACATGTCTCAACAGCTCTCTTCAGAATTTGCTATCTTCGATCCTGAGCATAACAAGCCGGATCCTCCTGATGACAACGCCTTACCGCACTTTCCGAAATTCGGATCTTCCGCATTAAACCGCGACTTGCCGTGCTTCGAGCTAATCAAATCTTCTAAACCGGACAACGATGAAAAAAACTGGCTGGATAAATTCTGCACCGACCTAGGATACCGCAACCTGACATACCTGACCAACAAGTACATTAAAGATGATAATACAAAGTTTGACGTCACAGACGGATGTTTCTCCAGTTCCGGCTTCAAGATCATAAAAGCTCTGATCACGGTGCTCATGCAACACATCATCGACGCTCATCTGAAAAAGGAATGCGAGGGATGCGCTATCGACCACCCGAGCCAGCTGCAACATTCATGTCTGTTTGAACCAACCCCGTTCTACTTTGACTCACACTTCGGAACACTCGTCAACAGACTGATCAAACCTGAGTTTCACGCTGTTGTGTCGCAGGCTCTGCTACGCATCGGTCTAAAGTCACAGCCTCAGATGATTCACGGCACAGTCCTCGGGATTCTACACGAATTGAGGAGTGAACCATTCATCGTCGCAAGACTGGAAGACATCAGAACCAAGATTCTGGACGACTCCTGTGAGAAAATCGTCAGCGACGCCGTCGATTTCTGGCACAGCAGTGGCTAGAACACAAATCGGCTGAAACACGACCATGGGGAATACATGCAAACCTAGTAAGATACTTGAAAACTTTTTAAAAGAGTACTACAAAAATCAGTTAAAAGGTCTTATATGTAAAGTCATTAACGATGCCACGAATGGTGACCGATTATCTCGGTCCAGACGTGTGTCAAATTTCAAGAAAGAAATGAAGATTGTGAGAACTCTGGATAATTCATGGGACAATATGATTAATGTCTGTGTTAATGGTACAGAACCAACTTGTTTTATGGTTAGAAGAGTACTAGATGCTATGTCTGAAGTATCTGATCGGTTTGGAGTCGGTGATGTTCTCTGTATGTCTGCCTATGTATCGGATGTGTGTATATCGCTGATTGCAAAAAATGATGTTGATGACATAACTGAAATTGTTGAATCTTTGGTCACTTACATCCTAGATAAAAACATGTTATCATGTGTTCAATTTCTTTGTTACCTAGACAATGTGTAAAGTCGTTATGCAGACTTTACCGGTAATATGTACCCTTTTCTGATTTTATGCCATGTATAGCCCCCTTTTATTTGAATAAAAAGACTCATACAAACATCGTTTTGCATTATTCCCTGAAAGCCTGTGAAACAGAAACATGTCTGATATAATGAAGAAAGTTTATTACGACCCCTCAAGCCCCGGTGCTTTAGGAGGTAAAAAACGCTTAAAAGAAGCTGTGTTTAAGGAAAGCGGCGTCCGTCTAAGCGACAAACAGGTATCGGAATGGTTGGCTGGGGAAGACGCTTACACTTTACATAAAACAGCGCCGATAAAATACAAACGAAATAGAGTTGTGGTATATGGGGTGGATACTCAGTTTCAAGCCGATCTCGTCGATATGTCGGCGTATTCTACAGAAAACGACGGCAATAAATTTATGCTGACTTGTATCGATGTGTTCAGCAAGTATGCTTGGAGTCGAGTGTTGAAGAATAAGAGCGGTGTTGAAGTTACTAAAGCGTTCAAGTCTATACTCGAGGAGGGTCGCGTACCGCGGAAAATGCAGACTGATCAGGGAAAGGAATTTTTTAACAAGCATTTTCAAGAGCTTATGAAAAAACACGATATTAATCATTTTGCAACAGCTACTGATTTAAAGGCCAGCGTCGTGGAACGTTTTAATAGAACATTAAAAAGTAGAATGTGGCGTTTTCTAACCGCCGCTAATTCTCAGCGTTACGTCGACGTGTTACAAGACATTATGACGGGGTACAACAACAGCTATCACAAGACTATTAAGATGAGGCCCGTCGACGTCTGCAAAGAAAATGAGGCCGCGGTTTTTCAAAACTCTTACGGTAACATAAAGATTCAGAAACCCGTGTTCAAATACAAAGTTGGTGACGTAGTTAGGATTTCTAAAGTAAGAGGCCCGTTTGCCAAAGGTTATGAGCAGAACTACACCGAAGAATTCTTCACCATTTCTGAGTGTATTCAGCGCCAACCACCCGTCTACAGACTCAAAGATTATGACGGCGATGTTATCGAAGGAGTTTTTTATGAGCAAGAGATACAGAAAATATTAATCAATAAAAACAAATCGTTCAAAGTGGAGAAGATTTTAGGCGAGAAAAAGCAAGGTCGGTCTACACTTGTTTTAGTGAAATGGTTTGGGTGGCCCTCAAAATTTAACAGTTATATAGACAAAAAAGCTCTGTTGGAGTTGCAAAAACCTTAAATTTCATGTTTGTTTATCCCTACTATTTATTAGTGAACAATCAAGCTATGGACAACAACGGTTTCTACGTTACGCTCCCATGTAACGCGTCTTTATCCGTTTATCCTGAAAATCGTATATCTAGTTATACGACCAAGTTGGCTAAAACTATATATCTGAAAGGTGAATGGGAAGTAGGTCTCGCTGAAATTGAATATCCTAGAAGCTGGTATAACATCGCTGACGATGATGGTAGGTTCAACCTACACACGTACCCCATCCCTGATAATGAAGAGAGAAAAAAACTAGCGGCAAAAGAACTTCAAGATCTACCTGGTTTCTTTGTTACCAGGACTCACCAAATACCCGGAGGCTACTACAAGGATATTCCAGCAGTGATCAAAATGATAAACGATATTATCAAACCGGCAGGGGTGTTGTTTTACGATCGATTAAAAAATAAAATTCATCTGGCTGCAAAGTCTAACGTATCTATAGGTTTCTATGAGAAACTAAGCGCTATATTAGGAGCGATACCCGGTGAGGCCCTAGGTCATTCGGCTTACCGCGAAAACGCTGATTTTACAAAGACTGTTACCACATACGCGCCTCATCAAGCCGACATCAAAGGGGCTTTCTACACCTTGTATGTCTACACCGATATCATCGAATACCAATCAGTGGGTGATTCCTACGTACCTCTTTTAAGATGCGTACATATAACGGGTGAAAACAACGATATCGTCAGTGTCAGATACGACAAACCGCATTACGCATCGGTCAATAAATCGATCATCACTGACATAAACATTGCAATAAAGGACGATCAGAACCGTGAGGTTAGATTTGCTTACGGTAAAGTCATTGTGAAACTACACTTTAGACCTGTAAAACAATCGAATCTTTAAAATGCCTTATTACAATCCACAACGGGGTGAGATCAACGATTATGTCAACTACTACCAAAATCAGGCCGGAGGTGGACTCCCAGGATATGCAGGCGGCGCAACCATGTATGGGTCGGGTCTGGGAGGGCTTTTCAGAGGTTTGTTTAGGATGGCGGTGCCGCTGTTAAGATCAGGGTTCAACATCGCTAAACCTCATTTGAAAGCGGCTGCAAAAAACATAGCCACTGACGTCATTTCAAGCGTGCTGTCAAGAACTCGTGACGAGAGACAACAAGACGGTTCAGGGCTCATGGTCATGGCCCGTAAGAGAATGTCTAAACCACCAGGAGTCAGGAGGCGTGGCCGTCCTATAAAGAAAAAAACGCACCGTCAAGAAGACTTCACACACACGCAGGAAGCGTAAGAAGACTGTGAGACGAAACATTGTCGCTAAGAGAAACATAAACACCATTTTCTAACATGGCTCTACTGCACCGTATGTCCGGAGAGTGTATCAAGTCGGAGTTGGACTTATTTACAGTGCCTTTAACACAGACGGCTATAGAGAAAAATATGTACGTAGAAGTCCCGCCTCTATCGGCTATCTCGGATTCTTCGCCCTTGGAGTTTTTTATAGCAGGGTCCGGAGATGAATATGTCGATCTAAATAACACCTTGATGCATCTAAGACTTAAAATCACAAAGCCTAACGGGGATGCCATAGCAGATGCTGCGAAAGTTGGATTAATCAATTACCCCGCAGCAACCATTTTCTCACAAGTCGACGTAAGTCTCGGAGACCGATTAATCTCTCAAAGCTCGAGCACCCATCCGTACAGATGTATCATCGAAAGTCTCATCAACTACAGCAAAGACACTCTGGAATCAACTTTCTCCGCAGGCCTCTTCATCAAAGACACAGCGGGGTACATGGATGAGAAAGACCCAGTTGGCAATAACCTGGGTTTGACAAAAAGGTCATCGTTCACAAGTAGAAGTAAGATTGTTGATCTGATGGCACCTATTCACAGCGATATTTTCTTTCAAGAAAAATTAATGCTCAACGGCGTCGACATAAAAATACGCATGATCAGAGGTAAAGACGAGTTCTGTCTGATGAGCGGAGATGACATAGCGTATAAATTAAATATTATGTCTGCATCCCTATTTGTTAAGAAAGTAACAGTCGCGCCGAACGTGAGACTGGCGCATGCTCAGGCCTTGCTCACGTCCAATGCAAAGTACCCGATTGACAGGGTCTGCCTGAAAAATTTCTCCATACCGCAAGGGTCCCGAGTTTCAAATCAGGAAAATTTATTTTTGGGTACTTTACCTAAATCAATCGTTTTGGGTATGACCGATAACGATGCATTTACAGGGTCTTATGATAAAAACCCATTCGCATTCAAACATTACGATTTGGAGTTCCTGGCCATCTACGTCGACGGTCAGCAAATTCCCGCTAAACCACTACAACCTAACTTCACAGACGGCTCGGTGGTGCGTGAATTTTATCAACTCGTAACTGCAACCGGCAGACATCTTAAAAACCACGCGCTGGCCATCAACAGATCTGATTTTGCCCGGGGTTATTCCCTTTATGCATTCAACCTTACACCGGACGAAGACTGCGGTCAACACGTGTCGCTTATCAAATCTGGAAATATCAGACTCGAAGCCCGCTTTAGACAGCCGTTGCCGCATACCATCAACCTTATCATCTACGCTGTGTTTGACAGCATCATCGAGGTGTCAAACCGAAGACAGATTCTGGTTGATTACTATTGATTGGAAATGAACACCGTACAGCTAAACGCTATCATGGACAAAATTACGTGTAACACACATTTTCTCGGAACTCTAGCATCCGATCAACTACCTGAAAGACCGTTAACAAACTTACCGGCAATGGTAATTATTAACACACACCCTGCCGAACTGCCGGGCGAACACTGGCTAGCCACTTATTTATCGCAGGACGGTGTCGGATGTTTTTTCGACAGCTTCGGTAACAAACCCGACAGCGAGCGATTTCCAATAGCCATCAAAAACTTTTTATTGACAAATACTACAGTGACAAGATATTCTACTAAACGTGTCCAGGATTTTATGTCGGATGTGTGTGGTCAGCACTGTGTTTTCTTCTTATATCATCTGTCCAGGGGTCGTGACTATAACTATGTGATGAAGCTGTATAGTGAAAATTATGATAAAAATGACAAAATGGTTGAACTTTTTGTGAAAAAACTAAAATCTAATGTTTGCAGCGATAACATGTATTTGTGTACCCATTGCGTTCAGACTTGTAATTCACCCATAATGCACGCATGACTTTAACGACAAATAAAACTCTTACAAATCATCGTCTGTTTTAATGTGTTTTATTTCAAAGATAACGATATACAAACATTAAAAACATTTAAAGAACACAAAACATATTGATGTTAAAAATCTAGCCAACGAGTCCTATCGAGAACCGGTGATTCAAAATCGGACTCGTCCGACATTTGCGTCCTCGAATGTGCTTTTCTTTTTTTACGAACCTTTTTAGGAGACAGAGTTGGTCGCACATCAGTAATAGGTTTGTTTTTCAAAGAAACAATTTTACTCCTAACTTGATGATTTGGTACGGTTGAAAAAGGAATGTTTAATTCTGCGCATGCTTGAAGAAACTCAGTCCACCCTTTAGGTCGTCTGTCATCTCTGACTCGGTGCGGAGCTGTAACATTGTTTATCAAATCGATCATGTGTGATCCTGGTATGGTTTTACCCTTATACATAAACTCGCCAGTCCCGGACCAAGAGCTGAGAGCTTTAGCTTTAGACATTTTGTCTAATATATACTTGCTGTTTTTCACACGGCTCAGCGGTACATTCTTTAGAACTTCGGACGTCACAGCATCATCTTGTGGTTTGTCTTCACCAGACGTCTCTACAGAGCTAACTTTATGCTCGTGTTCAGCGGGTGGTAACGAGAGTGTTAAAACACTGCTCTCACGATCGCCTAGTTTAACAATTGTTAAATATCTGTTCAATATGTTTGAGTAAAGTTTTACTTTTTCATGTTGATTCAAATCAGCTCTTAGTAAAATAGTTCTTATAGCCGTATCGAGATCGTTTTCTACCGTCTGTTGAATGTTCTCACGACCATTTGTCGATTGCATTTTATCCAGCTGATTCTGCGGTACGAGATACATTTTCTCGGCATACTCCATCCTTTAACCACGTCTAGACGCAATCAAACTTGAAATAAATGGTACGGCGACGCTTAGGAGCGGTAAAAGAAATCCACCGGTCTGATTAAAGATCTTTTTCTTAGCCGCTATGTTGATTTTTTTATTGGCAAGGAATTTTATTTCTGCTCTCTTCTTTTTCAATTTTCTGTATTGTTGCCTGTTGATCGGAATAACGCCGTATAGGACGTTGAGAGCTAGCTCACACAGAGCTAAAATGAGATCGTCAGACGATGACTGTAGAATAAGCCGTCTTTGTTTAGGACTAGATTTATGTAGCATTTTTAATACAGGCAGATGTTTACATAGTCTTGCGGACATGATGCACAATCAAATTCTTCTTTTTTTCTGGAGATAGACCACCTGTCGATCTGAAAACAATCCTGTTCTGAGGCGAAATTGTTCCGGAGTTTTAGCTTTATAGTCTATCATGAGATAGCCGAAAGGACTCTTGACGGCGTCTTGATAACATTCCATAAAATATTTTGTGTTACCAGGATACATTTGTCGCCCCAACACAGCTACTTGATTTGCGTCACGGGGGTTTTTAAACAAAATTAAATAATTTGTGTTCAAACTGATGGTTCTGCTGGATTTGCCTTGAACAAACAAATTTTGTACGATGAGAATTGCAGAGAGATTACGATGATGAACGTATTGCGTAAAGACTTTTTCAATCTCGGAATTTCCACTCGCTTCTTTCATCATATCGTCGATAATCAGCAAGTTTGTTTTATCCCGGGGTAGTAAATGATCATCATTCAGACTCTGAGGTATACCTTCAATGAATTTAATGTCATACAATTTAAGCAATTCGTCATACAAAGGTTGCCAACAGTCATACAAAAAAAGTACATTATCAATTTTTTTAGAAACCATATTTACAGCATTTTCCAAAAGCATTTTTACAAAAAACGACTTTCCAGAATTAGAGGGTCCGCTTATAACACATGAAAACGGGTGTTGAAGCCTGAAATCAAAATCAACCGATTCACGCGTTCCTCGGTGCATCGAATTAAAAGCCATAAGGTAGAGTTGTGTAATCGGATAAAAGCCTACGTTTGTTATACACCACCTTGAACTTTTTAACGACTGATTTGTTGTGCAGTGTGAGATGTTTTTTATTTCTGACAATGTTGTCAGCCTGAGCTAGAATGTATCGACCGTCATCGCCGGATGTCACATACCCATCAACCAGACCAATCAACGTGTCTAATCTTATCGTTTGGGAATTTTTGGCATTCAGCGTTATACCCTTAGCTTTCATGCAGACTTTACCGCCGGCGGTACGGTACCCGTATGACTTTGGACCGCTGGAGCAAAACTCGGTAATATAATCATCGATGTCTATTTCATTCGTCAGATCCCCCAAATAATCACCCTGTGGCGGCATCCAGTCACCGTCCTTAGACACAAAAATAACGCTGTCTGTGTCTGAGTATAATAAGCGTTCACCGAGTTTGTCCATCAAATTGTACAATTCCAATCGGGCAAACGCGGTCGTGAACGCGCCTATAAATACGTTAATGTCGCGAGTAATGCGATCACTACCCTCGGTGGGCTGATATTGGACGAGCGCCACATCATCCGAGATGAGTGTAAAATATTTTAATGTGTCAGTTTGACCAAAAACAATCATGGTGAATTGTTCCGGGTCTTTCACAAGTTGTGTAACGGGTAGGCCAGATCTCATGGAGAACCTCCCCCACAAGGAATTGAGCAAAAGTTTGTTTATGGCCCTCTGGGCGGGGTTATGACAAATCTTTGCGGGGTCGAGTTGAATCCCTTCTTTCTCATAGTACTCGCGAATGTACGTCTCTTTTTCAGCGTCTGTGATAACGTTTGAAGGGTAACCCGATGCTTGTTGTTTTAAACGCAAAAACGTTTTAACGTATTCGCTAAACAACTTGTCCGACCTTTCAGGAAAATGCCAAACTTCGTCGACTTTGGCCACTACATACCCTTTCTCGATTGCTTTTAAAAGTTCAATACTGACCCAACAACCAGTAAGGGCCCTATCGTCGTCCGTATGGTTACAGCTCGATGTTTGGTTTTCACCGTGTGCGCAGGTTCTGCATAACGGAAACATGAGTTTACCGCCGCATCTGTAAGGAAGGACCGGATGTAGTAATTTACGGGGCGGATACACTGTGGCCTTGATAAGTCCGTAATAATTTTCGATCGGTTGAAAGTCCTTGAAAATGATTTCCGGATGACCTATCGGGTAACTCTTTGTTGATTGAACATATGGATATAGAGATGTAAAATCAAGATAACTGATTTTCTCACCATCTGACACTTTGTGATACAACTTATAAGCGTTGGTGCGACCTCCAAAAAGAGCGTCTCGCGGTTTTAGTCTCTCAGGGGCTGAATAAGTGCTCATAAATTCTATCACTGAAGGGTCTGTTTGCTTCATTTTAGTCCATTCGCATTCCCAGATAACCTCTACTTTCAAACCATAAGCGTTTTGTAGAATTTCAATTTTTTCGTCAAACTGTTGTCTGAGAACACCGAAGGGGACACCCGACAGCGGGTGGAGTCTGTGCGGGTCATAGCACCGTGGACAACCATGAAACAGACAACCGTTATATTCTAGACCACGCCTAGCCCCGCCCTGTTCGTAGTAACCGTCTAAGAAAAATTTACCGATCTGCATTTCGCCATGATTCAGAGCATGGTGAATGTCGACGTCTCTAGTCTTTTTTACATACTCCAGCCATTCGATCGAGGAGCTTGAGAATGTCTTATTTTGTCGAATGTATGCGTTATTATGGGTTAGAGCAATAGTGTGGTCTTTGAGATAGTGAGTTTTGAAGACCCCCATACAACAACTTGCAAGAGTTGTGAAACTGAACGGATCGATTTGTGTACACTCTATGAACGATTCTCTGTATGTCATACATGCTTCACGCAACAAGATAACATCGTTTTCACCATAGTGGTACAACTCCTGCTTGAAGTCAAAGACTGATTGTGACGCTGTAGCGTACCACGCATCAAACTTTGCCTGATCTTTTTCCGATAGGTTTTCGTAACCATAATACTTTTTGTCGGGGTAGGGACCGACATAGTTCTCGTTTTCTAATCTATTGAAATGATGAGGGAAGTAGCCTTTTTCTGTCGTGGTGAGATTTAACGCCGCTGGCATTTTAGATAAAGCCATCGGTATGAAGGATATACTATCTGTGTAGCGTTGATTAAATGACTCATCGAACATGAATATTAATTTACAACCCTGCATGATGACGTCCATTTGAAGACCTGCTTTGCAAAAATATTCAAGAATTAGAAAGGAATCAAATCTGGATGCGTTATGAGCTATGAAGCAGTAGCCTTCGTATTTGGGTTTTCTGAAATGCGTGATCATTTTTTCCACACAGTCGACACCCGCAGCTACAAATCTTGCACCTCGAAACGTTATGGCACACACAAAATTTGCCACGTGTCTAGCATTTTCATAACGAGTCTCGAAATCGTAAAAAATGTATTTATTCTGAGGGACTTTGAGTGGTACGGTGTTAATAAAACACTCATGTGTACCACCAGGGACAAGTTCTTCACGACATGCCATGCAGCGGGTCGGAGCACATTTGTGCGAAGTCTTATTTTTTTCGTAACGTCTGTTGCATTCCTTGCAGTATTTTATAAAATCGCAAGGTACCTTTTCTTTTTCAAGAGCAGGTTTCTTATGAGCATTGTAGCAGTAATCCGATTTGCAATAACGCAAACAATCGGGGCAATGGATGGGTTTTTTAGGATGTTTGTAACATTCAGCGTCGAAACATATGTTGCAGACATATTCACATTGGTGGTGTCTAAGGTTAGAGAACCCTTTATAGCAGAATTCACAAACATAGCTAGCACCTATGAATGACTTCAAATTAAGAATCATGTAGTAATGATTGTCTTGTAAATAAAGGTGTACCGTTTTAAGGTGCGGCTGTGTATTATTTACGTAGGTTTGTAACACACCAGTGCTCGTCCTATAAAAAACCACAATTTTTATATCAAGCACATGTTCAAATCTAGCTATGTCATGAAGACCGACCTCGTCTTGGATAGTAAGCCCAACTTTATTGTGTATGATCGACGCCTGGGCTTCTAATTTGCCCTCTGGTAATTGAGGATCTAGAAAACGGGCTAGACAGATAGAGAAGCATAGCTTGTTTGATATGTTTGTAGGTATAAATAAGCTCGTCTTTTTTCTTTTGATTACCTGATCAATTGCCAAATCTGTTAGTTTGCGACGAACACCTCCTAGCCTGTTCATTACCACATCAGCTTCAATCTCAACCGTTTCGTTAGCGGCTAACTGATCATCGCTTTGCATAATTTTTTCAATTTGGTCTGTAAAAAGATTAACGTCGTAATTATTACCCGGTGTTAAAACAGCGTTTACATCAGATTTCAATGTCGGAGTTCTGAGGCATAAATTGATGACGCTACCATCGCCGCCAATCTGTCTAGCGAATGACACTATATCATTCATGGTGTCGTGTAAACGTATGTGATACGAAGCTAAATCGTGAGATCTTATTTCACTCATATTTAAAGTCCTACGCAGCGACACACTGTTGAATCGGGGTCTTGGTAAAACATGGTATCCGTTTACGGTACCACCATCTCTCACCAATGTTTCAATGTCTGTCTGTCTTGTTATCTGGGGCTGTAAATGCCCCGCAACATTGTAAGTTGATGGATGTTCATCATCGACAACCGACTGATGCGTTGTTTCAATATTAGGCCTACCGTACGTTGCATGACTAGTTGATGGGTTCTCATCATCATCAGAAGCATCATCTGACGGCTGCCCGTTAACGATGCCTGAAGGAATAGTTTCTTGAGTCAGTGTACCGCCGGTCTGTTCGCTGTTTAAAACAGTTTGCACATATTCAGTCAAATTTAAATTCAATTCCTGTTCAATATACATTTCTAATTCATCCAGATTTGAAATTTGTGAAATAGGAACATTGTTAAAAGTTATGTCTCTAGAATTTGAATGCATATTTATCATATGTTGAAGACATGCAGTAGTGTCTGCTACTCTGTCTGCATGCATCTCGTTAGCTCTTTGCAGTCTTACGGATAGAGCTTGGTCTGGTTGGTTATTGTATGTATCATCTGTACGATTTTCATCATCCATTGTATTTTATTTTTAATTGTATTTATTATTTGATTTATTTTTATTGATTGTTTTGTTGATGTTTATTTTAATTATCACTTTAATTGTTTACTTAGTTTTATTGTATATTTATTATTAGATTTTCGGGTTTATTTTATTTATTATATTATTTTTATTGGTTATTTTATTTTAGGTTTATTTTTATTGTTTAACTTTTATTTTTTATTTTATTTTATTTGTTTTAGTGGTTATTTTATTTTTAGGTTTATTGCTTCCCTTTTATTTTTTATTTATTTATTTATTTTTATTTGGATTTATGCCTATTTTATTTTTAGGTTTATTTTATTGTTTAACTCTTTTATTTTATCTTTGTTGGTTATTTGGTTTTATCGTTTTATTTTTCATTGGTTTTATGTGTTGTTTGCTTGTATTTATTGGTTATTTTAGGAGTAATTTATTTTATTTTTTAATCTTTAATTTATTTCAATCTTTTATTAACACATGAATATACATTTATATATATTTAGCAATGTTATTAGAATTGCATTTGTGTCAATAACAGAAATACAAGGATGCAGTAATGTACAGAATTACAAATGTATATGAATAGACCGAATAAAACACAATGAGATAGAGATGGCAATACATCAAAATTTAAAACTCAAACAGTCAAGTCAAATCTGAGTACATCAAAATGCAAAACAGAATAAAACTTAAAGAAATGCAACGGTAATACATCAAATTAAAAGTTCAAACACTAAACAGTTGAGTCAGTTCACACCAAAACAAACTCAAAGGAATACAAAATTTAATAAATCACCTTGTAAAGTTTAAACACTAAGCAGCTAAAGTCAACTAATAATAAAACTTAAAGAAATGCAACGGTAATACATACAAAATTAAAAGTGTGAGACGAGTAAAACATTTATCAGAATCTAAATTATTATCTTTTAACAAGTACATCGATGATCGCATGGACATATGATGAGAATATTGCTTTTCGGAATTATTTATGCAACAATGAATGGTTAATAGAGCATAGAAGAGTTGTTATTAAGCGATGTTCACGCTCACTTTTACCCAACTTGTTGTGAAGCTCGCTAATATTCTTATCCATACGCTGCTGTTGTTCAGACAAGAAATCCTTAACATTTTCTATCACACGCTGCTGCTGCACAATGGCCTCTGATAGAACATTAATTTTTACCTCATTTCTGTCCAGATATTCACGTATTTGATAATAAACAGGCGACACGACATATTTGTTGTTGTTGTTTACGCTACCGGCATCCTGATTCTGTGGGGGGCGCTGTGGTCTTGCAACTTCTTCGGCTTCTTCCGGGTTTTCTTCTTCTTCTACTGTCGATTGATAGGAGTAAGTAGGTTGACGTGCGACTCCTGGAGGTGATTCATAACCGTCGTTGGACCCATCTTGTTCAGACCAAGGTTCTGTATTAAAAAGAAAACATAAAATATTGTTTAGTGATGAGCGACAAATAATTGCTAAACAATAAAATAAATTACTTTGAATTAATTTAACGGTGTACGAGTATTTATTTAACAGTATTCGAGTTTATAAGCACTTGAACTTTTTAAGATAAATCACTTTAAAGTCAATATATTGTTATATCTAATTAAAATGAATGTCACTCACCTTCAGAGAATTCAAAAAGACTATCAGAAGGTCCTAGTGGACTGGTAAGAGGTGTCCACGGATCTGCGTATGAAATGCAAATTAAAAATATTACAATGTGTGATATTTAGTGAATAAAACATAGTCAAACGTAAAATATTTTAAGTCATTCAAACATTTGTGTGCCAATATGATAACATGTTGTAATTAATCACAAAATTAGGTATGCATGTAAACAAGCACTTTTAAAAACGAAATGACTTTAAACGCATATATCAAACAAAAATATCACATCACCTGATTTTGCGTATTCGTCATCTTCATCATCATCATCATCATCATGTACATGAGTCTCTGTTGATTTTTGCCTCTTATTCAAAAACGGCGTGTAAATAATTCTTGGTCTTTTTGCAGGGCCAGTAATTCGCCGTGCTACAGCAGACGTTTCTTCTCGCCACGATTCTTGTGGCTCTGCAGTCTCTTCTTCTTCTAACGTTAAGTCGATAACTTCAATTTGCGCTATAATAGGAGATTGAAAAAAGAAATAGTTAGTGAACACCCCAAGCAAACAGATCTACGAAGTCATCCACCCTGATGTAGCTTACGCCTAGAGCACTCGGCTTCAGACCCTGCCCTCGCGCTGTTGTGGGTTCGAATACACAAAAGTATTTTTATAATTTCATTAATTTATTTAAATATATAACATACCTTTTTGCGTTTGGTTATCAATCATGGAATCCGAAGTCGCTGAAAGAAAAAAACGAAACGTTACTAATTATAATAATAACAAAACAAACCTAATTTATAAAAGATGCTCAAACCAGTAAATATAATTATGTAATAAATACTTACAAATGCGATTAATGGCATCAAAAGCATCACTTTCTGTGGTATTTATTTCTGTAAGACATAAACTGATAGATTGAAAATATAGCATACAGATGGTTAATGAGGTAGTAAACAAACCGACAGGCAATTGAATAATAAATAAATAGCTACTTACGCGAATCCATAACTTGTTCAAAAGCTGGAGAGTTGGTCATCTTCAGAAGTTCTAGTCGATATGACAGTGTTACTGAGGATTCAAGTTTACTGTGAATACGGTGTGTATAGCGGTCCTTTTTATGTTAAATGTGGAGAGGCGTTGTCGTTAGTTTGAAAGCTGGTTAGGAACGATAAGGGTCAAGCACAAAAATGAATAAACCGATCAAGACAATGTTATGCTTTTATTATATGAGACTATATAAAATCTAATACATCATGTCAAAACGTAACGAATCTAAATATTAATGGAATGTCGTTAATCTTATTGAAAACGTGTAGCACAAATGAACTTGATATGAATATTGAGGGTGTCTGTATCTTAATAAAAAACAGATTCGTAAAATATTTCGGTTGATTATTATTTATAGTCTACATTATATCGTCTTTATGATAATCACGTTTTATAGAATATAAAAAACATATATTTATATAGAAATGTGTAAGTGTGTATGTGAATTTATATATATATATATATATATATATATATATATATATATATATATATATGAACAATAAATAAACAATTAGCTAAAAGATCAATAATTGTTATATAATATTTTACATCACACACACACACACACACACACACACAGACACACACACAGACACAGACATGTATTGCTTATAATATAGAATTAACGTATGATATTACTTATAATGGATTAATTATATTTCATATAAAATGTATATTGCTTCAAAGTTAATACAATAAAATAGTGTATTCAGAACTATTCTTTTTAGAGTTGCGTGTTAGTCGTTAATAAAAGTTAGTCGCTAATAAAATATACGAACTTAAGACTAATGTATTTCGATGTGTGACCAATAGATGGTGCTAGATACCCATGTATGAAATGGGGCCCGTTCTCGGAATAAGGATGACACCAATTTCGTAGAAAAACAAGTCATTTATCATTAACAACAATATGCCCATCGAGACAACAGCCAAACGTGTTTTTTCTTATCGAAAAGACCATGCATGGTATTTGTGACATTTCGTTTGCTAGAGACTTTAAAAAGTTAAATAGTCATACAATCATAAGTTAAGACGCGGTTGAAACAATAAATGATTTTTTTTTTTTTTTTTACATGTATACAATTTAACAGACTAACTTTTATTATAGCCAGTCAGCACGTAGTTAGTATGTAGCTATTACTCTTCATTACTTTATAAAATATTAAAAATTAAGGTTTACAAATCTATAGTTTGTTAATCATGATTAAGAAAGATGCCGAATATGTTTGAAAATTACTCTCGACTGTTAATTGTACAGTGCATTGACATGTAATACAAATACAATCATTTTCAGTTTTCATAAACAAAACCAAAATAGATTTTAATATAATTATTGATTTATATTATATATATATATATATATATATATATATATATATATAT
>CAIGQQ010026964.1:9739283-9749880 GCA_903798035.1 Danio albolineatus | reverse complement strand
TATATTAAATTATATTATATTATATTATATTATAT
The DNA here is from genome assembly GCA_903798035.1 of Danio albolineatus. Classification (NCBI taxonomy): domain Eukaryota; kingdom Metazoa; phylum Chordata; class Actinopteri; order Cypriniformes; family Danionidae; genus Danio; species Danio albolineatus. The sequence goes on along the minus strand of CAIGQQ010026964.1, from coordinate 9,749,845 downwards.
TATATTATATTATATTATATTATATTATATTATATTATATTATAATATATTATATTATATTATATTATATTATTTAGTGATGGATATTCTATTCTGTTCTATTCTTATCCCCTACCTGTGGATATGTGGTTTAGGGCAAGGATTGGTATTTCATTCTAGTCTATTGTTTTATATTTTTTCCCCTTTCTGGAAAAATATGTCTATTCTAATTCTATTACAACAACAACAATAATAATAAATGTTATTTATGATGCGCTTTTTCTTAAACTCAAAGCGCTACAAGATATACAACAACAAACACAAATGCAGAGAATTACAAGCTTGCATAAAATCCCAATAAGGAGCCAAAGGTCACACCGCAATAAAAAAACAACAAATAAGTAAAGTATTGCATAAACTTGCATAAAATTGCATAAACGTGACAGTGATAATCACAAATGAAATGTATGTTCTATTACATTCTCTTCTGTTCTATTCTGTTATAACATATTCCACTATGATTAATATTCAGTTTTCTTCTCATCTCTTCTATTCCATATGAAAGTATGGATATTATGAAAAATACAAAAATATATAATATGAAAAATATTTATATATTTTAAAATGTATTTAGGTTACACATTGCTCTATTTTACAATGTTTTGTAATTTCATAATGCATAAACTTTGTCTTATAGCCTATATAAAGCACTACACAGGGTTGCCAGGTCTGTATAGCAACACTACACCAATGGGTCAATCAAATAGCCTAAAACAAGTCGTATCATTGATCATATCCCCACAAAAAGAATTAAAACTACATTTTGTCACTCCCACGCCACTAACATACATATTTTTCTTTATCAATGTTTTGTGTACCGAAAAATCACATCAAAGGACTTTATTTTATGTTACTTACTTACTCCTCCTTCAAAAAAGTCATCTAAAATGGTTTATACATGGTAGACATTAAAATGGCTAGAAATTTTTACTATAAATGCAATGCAATATGTCAAACCTTCTATACAGCAGAAAAAAAAACAGCAACAGTTTACAAATTGTCCATTTTACACAGACTTGGCAACCCTGCCACCGCCCCATCGTTTACTGCTACAGTACTCCACACCATAACCTGTATGATGTCACTCAGATCTCTGTCCACTTGCAGCACAACATCCGAAGAAGGGAAAACAGAATTAAAGGATATCAGGAAGCTAGAAGGTTATTACTTAGGGACGGATACTCAAGTATGGGCTGTGTCTCAGTAATGCACTACATTGCAATACAGACACATTGGTCTGATACTAGGAAAAATCTTCGGTTAGCCACAGTTAATCATCTAATGACCTTAACACTGACTGGAAAGAGAGAGGCACATCATCACAGTATAAGAGATCTGATGAAATAATACAGTCGTCAGTAGCCAGTAATGGCAATGACAGTGTATCCTGGATGAGGCTTCAAACTGTACAAATTACAACCTGTAATTATGTTTTAGAAACACACAAACTTGTGGGATGCTTATAGTTTGACCATTTGTGACCCTCAGCCACAAAATGTCATTATTATTATTATTATTATTATTATTTCTTTTTTTAATATAAATTGAGATTTATACAACACATGAAAGCTGAATAAATACACTTTTCGGTAACACTTTAAAATAATGGTCCATTAGTTAATGTTAGTTGATGTATTTTCCAGCATGAACAAACAAGTAGTAATACATTTATTATGGTATTAATTCATTATTAACATTAGTTAATGCTATTTAAGTTCATGTTGGTTCGTGTTAACTCAGAGTGCAACTAATGTTAACAAGCACTTCGGATTTTATTAATGAATTAGTAAATGTTGAACTTAATGTTGATTAAATAATTGAACTTAATGTTGATTAACTAATGCTTTACAAGATTATTCATATTAGGATTTGCATTAACTAACATTAACTAATGGACCATTATTCTAAAGGGTTAAAATCTTTTCCACTAATATGGTTTGTTAGGAGAGGTCGATATTTGGTGGAAAATAACCTTTAAAGTTGTCCAAATGAAGTTCTCAGCAATGCATATTACTGTTCAACAATTAAGTTTTGATATATTTATGGAAGGAAACTTACAACATGCCATCATGGAACATCATCTTTGCTTAATATCCTAATTTTTTGCATAAATAACAATAATTTTGACCCATATAGTGTCTGTTTGACTATTCCACGCAACATAAGACTTTGTGGTCACATTCAGTATTTGTTATTTTATTTTATTCAACAACTAATGCAACTGAATTCTTTTATACTCACTAATTGTGCTAAATCAATAGAGAGCATCATGGTACTAAAATAGTGAAAGAATTTAACACTTTTAACACATCACTTATAACAAAATATAATTTTTTATTAATGACAAAAACATTGGTCTATTTTGGACCACACTTAATACTATTTCAACATCTGCCAAGCCCCAGATGTAAGCTCCAGACGTGACTTTGCAGTGTCCCCAGGTGCTGTCTGTGTATTGATCTTAGGGGAAGGGAATAGTTGAAGCATAATGAATAAGAATCCTAATTAAATCCCACTCAGGTGCGACAGAAGTTAGACAGTTACTGGAAGCACACATTCACTAAACCTGCTTTTTTGGTATGTAATATGCAATATTCATCTTAGAAGCTTGTAGCACACATCTCCTGGTATAAAGCATGACTCACTAAGCCAGAGCTGCGAATATGTAATCTGACATCATCCTGAGCCTTCTGATGATTTCATCCACAGATATTGATTCTACTTGAACAATAAGATCGCTTCTTTAAATCTATAACAGCAGTAAACGATTCTAATAGGCGGCCAAATCAAATTTATTTGACCCTCTTTAAAAGTGTAATCAGCTTTTGTTAGATCTTTGACAGCCTGGTTATTTCCTCTGGTTATATCTTCCTGTTCACTGCAGTATTTAGGCTGAGATCTCTAATCAGAGGAATGACAGCAGTGATGTAATGACACTGGACAGCAGTGGACATTGAGAGAGAGAGAAAGAGAGAGAGACTGATGGGATAAGATTAAAGGGCAGGAAATGGATTTTTTATTTCCTTGGAGATTTGTAATTAAAACGAGAGATCTCAGTGCATACTAAATGCGCCTGTTTCTTTTGATCTTTACTCAGGCATTTATGCAAAACAGTTAGTCTAGAGCTGCACAGAGAACTGCCATTTTTGTCTCAAACAGATATAATGACTCATCTTTCTGAACAGAAAACAAATAAAAATAATGGTAATTCAAATATGTTAATGTGTTATGAAACAAACACTTTCATTCCTACAATATAAAAATGCAAGTGAAGCCAAAATGCACCAAGCATGGCTATTGTCATTGTGTGGCCTACGTATGTCATTTGAAGCCTGAGGCTTTACAGTAGTGATCATAATTTAGAGCCGCAAACTCAAACTCTCACTATTATATGTACTCATATAACCAGGACACTACACTCCATTTTTACAGCATTCATTACCTAAAAACATTGTCTTTTTTTTAATTCTTGAAGGAATGAATCGAGGACAAATTCATTTACATATTCTGCTAATTTCCACCCACTGGCGTAATGATGTCATCTTCATTTAAAGCGTTAAGTCACTTTCTAAAGGTGATATATTATATCGTTTTTTATTATCATCAGTATTTATATCCATAATGTAAACTTTTATCTCAGTACTTGATTTTAATTTTGTAAAACAGAAAGTAGACTGAAACTTAAGACACAAAACCAGTCATAAGTCACCAGTCACGTTGCACTGATATATTTATACATCAAAAATAATCTTTTGAATACTAAGTAAAGATCAATACACATGTGGAAATTTAGTAAATTCCCTACTGTAAATATATAAAAACATAATATGCACTAGGTGGCATGGTGGCTCAGGGGTTAGCCCGGTTTACTCCCGGTGCTCCGGTTTTCCCCACAATCCAGAGACATGCACTGTATGTGAATTGGATGAACTTAATTGGCCCTAGTGTATGGGTATGTGAATGTGAGTGTGTACCGGTGTTTCCCAATACCAGGTTCCAGTAGGAAGGGCATCTGCTGTGTAAAATATATGCTTGATAAGTTGACAATTCATTCCACTGTGGCAACCCCTGATGAATAAGGGACAAAGCCGAAGGAAAATGAATGAATGAATGAATAATTCTACTAAGAGCATAATTAGGACAACTTTAAAGGCAAATTATCAGTTTTTTCTTTAGATTATTTTGAACGCCCAAATTACAGATGTTAAAATAGTTGTACCTCCGATTAATCGTATACATCAATGGAAATACATCTCATCTTACAAAAAATGACCATTTTGACTGGTTTTGTGGTCCAGCGAAACTAAATAGGACAACTGTTTTCAGTGGATGTGGCAAAAAACAACAACATCTAAATATGCACTGTGATAAGACTTGTTTGAGACACATAGTCAAACTGCCGTCAAATAGCAATAAAATAAAGTAATATAGGGTTAATAAAGTAATAAAGGGTTAAAATCTTTTCCACTAATATAGTTTGTTAGGAGAGGTCGATATTTGGTGGAAAATAACCTTTAAAGTTGTCCAAATGAAGTTCTCAGCAATGCATATTACTGTTCAACAATTAAGTTTTGATATATTTATGGAAGGAAACTTACAACATGCCATCATGAAACATTTTCTTTGCTTAATATCCTAATTTTTTGCATAATTAACAATACTTTTGACCCATATAGTGTCTGTTTGACTATTCCATGCAACATAAGACTTTGTGGTCACATTCAGTATTTGTTATTTTATTTTATTCAACAACTAATGCAACTGAATTCTTTTATATTGACTAATTGTGCTAAATCAATAGAGAGCATCATGGTACTAAAATAGTGAAAGAATTTAACACATTTAACACATCACTTATAACAAAATATAATTTTTTATTAATGACAAAAACAATGATCTATTTTGGACCACACTTAATACTATTTCAACATCTGCCAAGCCCCAGATGTAAGCTCCAGACGTGACTAAATAGGACAACTGTTTTCAGTGGATGTGGCAAAAAAAAACAACATCTAAATATTCACTGTGATAAGACTTGTTTGAGACACAGTCAAACTGCCGTCAAATAGCAATAAAATAAAGTAATATTTAGTCATGAAGCTATAACCACCACTATAGAGAGTTTATTGGTGCCTGGCCTCTCTTTCAGAAGAAATCATTCATTCATTTTTTTTGGCTTAGTCCCTTTATTAATCATGGGTCGCCACAGCGGAATGAACCGCCAACTTATCCAGCATATGTTTTACGCAGCGGATGCCCTTCCAGCTACAACTCATCACTGGGAAACACCCATACATTCTCATTCACACACATACAATATTGAAATTATAGCTTACCCAATTCACCTGTACCGCATGTCTTTGGACTGTGGGGGAAACCGGAGCACCTGGAGGAAACCCATGCTAACGCGGGGAAAACATGCAAACTCAACACAGGAATGCCAACTGACTCAGCCGAGGCTCGAACCACTGACCTTCTTGCTGTGAGACGACAGTGCTACCCACTGCATCATTTCAGAAGTCATTTCAGAACTATTTATTTCAATTCTTTTTCCCAAAGGGATTTTAAAAAGCAGAGTAAAAGGTAAAGTGGAGATCCTCTGAGGTTAAAATGAATGGAGATTTTACATCTGGAACCCAACTGTTAACCTTATAGCAAATTCTGGGACTCTAAGGAATGTTTACTCTATACTTTCTAAAATCCATCCCATTCATCCTCCCTTTTTAACCACTCTTGGACCTGTGGACATGCCAGATGCTCCCTTCTCTCGTCTCAGGCTCGTTGCCATGGACACAGTTTTTCACCATCTACAACTGTCTGGATATCGTTGACAGCTTTGAATTAATGGCAGCTTTGCTACAGAGCTTTAAATGTCTGAAATCATTAAACCGACCGGAAACCTCTCCAAGGTAACGTCAGGGCCAACACAAACATCAGGCTATCTGTTTCAGTTGCGGTTAAACCCAATATTTTAATGAAAAATTTGATTGTAAAGGTCATATTAAATTCGATCCATTCACTTAATGAGTGGTTAACCTCAGAGAAAGTGAAATTCTTTGGTGTTTCTTCTCTCCCTGTGTGGAAGTAAAAACCATTTCTTTTGAAATAGAAAACATTTTACGTCAAACATCTCATCTGATCCCACTGACCAAACAGGCCGAGTGTAATTTCTGAAAAATATAAAACAATGAAATGCCATGAATTCCTAGTAGTATAGTCTCCCAATGCTTTTTCCAGATGTTTCTTATGACTTCCTTCTGTCAGTGACCTTAGCAGGTAAAATACAAAAAGGTGTATGTGCTACTCGCATAAAATGGCTTTCATGGGAATTAAGTTATGATGGGTCACTGCCGGAGGTCACAGTTTATGGGTGAATTGAACTACACTGAAGAATGCAGCGTTTATGGACAAGATCTCCTCAAGTTGCTTCAGATTCTCCTGCTCTTTCAGATTTGTTTGCCAAAATCAAACTTCACACTTCACAGGGTTATTGTTTAGCGTGCTCAGAACTGGAAATAGTTTGTGGGAGAGGATGATGTGTAATCCAGCAGATTGCGTCTCATGTCAGATAGCAGACGGGGAGGAGATTTTGCAGATTGCAGGCATCATCATGTTCAGCACAGGCCATGATGTTGCCACTGCCAGCTTGGATCACAGATACCCCTTCTCCCTCTCTATCTCACTATAGACACAGACGTCTGGAAAAGCATCTATGTACATTGTTATGACATACAGTTTTATGCTTTTATATACACTGTAAAAAATGCAGGGTTCCGCCAAATTCATTCATATTGTCCCAAAACACATCGATTAAGTTCATAATAATATTTTTATTGTGCAAGGAATTATTACATTTGTCACAAGTGATAGGAAAAACTGTTCTGTACCGTCTTATAATCTTGAATATATGCATCAATATCGACAAAAATACACAAAAAAATGACAGTTGCTGTTTGATCAAACTACTTATTTAAATTAAGCTGAAACAACACAATTCTTAAGTTTTCTGAGGGGACAACTTAATTGTTTTTTTTGTTTAATCCACTTAAATTTGTAAAAACAAAACAAAAAAACAATAAGTTCACTTAAATCCTTCATGTTGTCCCAACCCAAATCGATTGTGTGGAACTCAGCATTATTTACAGTGTATTAAGTGGCAAAGCTGTTATCGAATTTGATAATCATAAATGTTTCTTGTTAATCAAATCAGCATACTATAATGATGTCTAAATGACCATGTGACACGGTAGAAATAGAGACTGCAGCAAATTTAGTCCTGTCGTCATACATTCTAAACGACTGTAAAATATACTGTGGTAATTTATCAAAATATTACTGGGTTTTCTACAGGCTATTAAATGAATACATAAATATAACACAAAAATATACTGCATATTCAAAAGTCACTTCTGTACTTGCTATAAATAAATAGATCCAAAGATAGAGTCTAAAAATATGGAGTATCAAGTGTAAGTATGAGAAAAGAATTCAGTAACGCTTCTAATAAAGCCTCCCTCTAGTGGAAAGAAATGAACGTTGCACCTTTGACTATTTATTATAACAACTTAAAACATTGGTTTGGTGAGTTGAGAGTAACAAATTCCTTATGACAATCCTGTCCAAGTCACCATTCAGTGATTTGTTTTGATATTTTATTATAGATTTAAAGTGGAGCTCTCTCACAAAAAGCACTGCAGTGTATTTATGACCTGAGTGACTTCAATAGCGTCTTGATTGAAATGTTACAGCGCTGGGTCACTGTGAACAATGTGCTACCCTGTGACTCTCTAACCTCTGTGTGTGTTTGACTGAAAGATGTCAAGACGCTCTAATCAGCAGGGCCACTAAAAGTCTTCCTAACAACTCTATATCAGCACATGTCATTTTCTCTTACCGCACTCAAAAAAAAGTACTTTTGCTACTCAGTACTTATTTAAAATGAGCTGAATCAATATAATTATTACGTTTTTTAGGGGGACAACTTAATTGTTTTATGTTCAATCCACTTCAATTTGTTAAAATAACTACATTAACTTAATTTGTGTTGGAACAAAGTGAAGGAATTGTGTGGAACTCAGCATTTTTACAGTGCATTGTTGTGCATAAAAATCATATTAATACATGTATTAGCTGTGTTACATGTGTTGTTTGTTTTGTATATAAACTACTGTTACACTGAAGTATTTATTGTTTGGCAAAAAAAAAAAAATGCTTTTTAATGTATTCTAATGTGTGAATCAACAGCATTTAACAAACATTAAATCATCACTGATGCTTTTAAACACCTGAAAGCATGCTTTATGAATACAATTTTACACTTGCATTTTTGTTATTTGTATTTTCTCGGTTTAAGCCAGAAGAAAAGCAGATCATACAGTTAGTTGACACAAACGCTGTGTTTTGGCCTTCAGGATGTTCAGTTCACCCTTAAGACTTGTGCCACTAGCCTCTTGAATCAGAATCAGAATCAGAATCAGAAAGAGCTTTATTGCCAGGTATGTTCACACATACGAGGAATTTGTTTTCGTGACAGAGCTTCCACAGTGCAACGGAATTACAGAGACAGGACAAAAAACAGATAATAAATATATTCAAAAAAATAGAAGTAAGTGTTAAATGCAAATATACAAATGGACAAGTGTATGTACAGTGTATTACTATATACAACATTATATGTGCAGCTGTTATGTGCAAATTGACATGTAAAGTGTGTTGTTAAATAAGTGTATGTGTGTGTAACAAGTGTATTTGTTATGTGCAAATGGCATGTAAAGTGTGTTGTTAAATAAGTGTATGTGTGTGTAAGAGTGTACAGCAGTAGTGATGTTGGTTCCACGATTATTATCATCAAGTGTTCATCATATGGATCGCCTGAGGGAAGAAACTGTTTCTGTGTCGGGCTGTTCTGGTGCGCAGTGCTCTGTAGCGTCGACCAGAAGGTAACAGTTCAAAGAGGCAGTGTGCTGGGTGTGAGGGGTCCAGAGTGATTTTGGCCGCCCTTCTGCTCGCTCTGGATAAGTACAGTTCTTGGAGAGTAGGGAGGGTTGTACCAATGATTCGCTCAGCAGTCCGAACTATTCGACGTAGTCTTCTGAGGTCAGATTTGGTAGCTGAGCTAAACCAGACAGGGTTAAGAAGAGGGTTAATAGAAACCAGGTCTTGTGCTTCATTCCAAGACCTTTGTGTGGAATCTGATTATTTCAGCCTGAGGTCTAGAGTGTGTGTTGCGTGTGTGTTTTTTTTTTTGGTGTAACAAGACTCCAGTGCACTAAATCAAATAAGATGTAACCCTCCTGCATTGTCCAGGTTGTGGCCCAGGAATGAAAAGAAAGGGAAAACCAAAGACACCAGAAGAAGAGCTAAAATAAACAAACTCTCTGTCTCCACTGTCCAAAAGAACATTTCTTTCACTGTTTGTGGAAACCGGTCATCCTCACTTAAGAACTCTGAAGGAAGTCATAGGAAAGGGTAAGTTTTATAACAAAAGAAAATTACATAAACTAAAATGTAAGCTCAACTAGAAAAATTAAAGACCTTATTAATGTTGTACAACAACAAGCTGCATTTGCATAATAATGTAAGGTTTACATTAATTAATTAATTGTTGTTTTTTAACCAGGACAGTGCTCATTAATAAACAGTGAGTTTTTTCCCACAAGCTAACTTTAACTACTACTGTAATATTAAATAATTACACATACTTACATGGCAAGAATAGGGTTAGTTGCATAATTACTGTAGTAAGAACATTAAATGTAGAACAGGGACACATTAAAATAAAGTTTCAAGTTCATATAATCTATAATTATTTTTCATATTTTGGTTATTCAATGAATTACTTGGCACCAAAATGTGTAAATTAGTAGTTAACCTAATTAACCTAGTTAAGCCTTTAAAAGTCACTTTAATCTGTACAGAAGTGTCTTGAAAAATATCTGGTAAAATATTATTTACTGTGATCATGGCAAAGATAAAATAAATCAGTGGTTAGAGATGAGTTATTAAAACTATTATGTTTAGAAATGTGTTGAAAAAAATCTCTCCGTTAAACAGAAATTGGGGAGAAAATAAACAGGGGGGGCGCCACGGTGGCCGAGTGGTTAGCACGTTCGCCTCACAGCAAGAAGGTCGCTGGTTCGATCCCCGGCTGGGCCAGTTGGCATTTCTGTGTGGAGTTTGCATGTTCTCCCCGTGGTTGCGTGGGTTTCCTCCGGGTGCTCCGGTTTCCCCCACAGTCCAAAGACATGCGGTACAGGTGAATTGGGTAGGCTAAATTGTCCGTAGTGAATGAGAATGTATGGATGTGTTTCCCAGAGATGGGTTGTGGCTGGAAGGGCATCCGCTGCGTAAAACAAATGCTGGATAAGTTGGCGGTTCATTCTGCTGTGGCGACCCCGGATTAATAAAGGGACTAAGCCGAAAAGAAAATGAATGAATGAATGAATAAACAGGGGGGCTAATAATTCTGACTTCAACTGTGTGTATATATATATATATATATATATATATATATATATATATAT
>CAIGQQ010026964.1:9699425-9739183 GCA_903798035.1 Danio albolineatus | reverse complement strand
ATATATATATATATATATATATATATATATATTCTTTATTATATAGAACTTCACTACATAATTCAACAATAAAATTGCCTTTAAAAATGTCAAAACTTTCATATTAAAAAAAAAGGAAATATATTATGTAATAATTTATTATATATAATAGTATATTGCATGTGCACATTATCCAACTTTTCACTGATTGTTATAATAATCACTAAGTTACAACAGCCTGTTTATGACCTTGTAGTTTAATTGACTTGTGTTATAAATGTCACGGTTAACGGCTTGCTAATATACCTGAAATATAACTGGAATAAAAAAGCCAATTGCTAAAAGCAAAGCAATTATCCCTGTTCTACCCTGCCTGCTGCTTGAAAGAGCATCATGGAACATCCTTGTACTTGTTAAAGAACTTTGATAATTGAAGCTGTTATGAATAATAGATGAAGCAAAGCGACTGCTGAGTTCACTGTAAACTAGGCTACAGAAAAACGCTGAGTTCACTGTAAACCAAGAAGAGCTCGACACGGCTTATCTCACACAGCAGAGATATCCTGCTATAATTTACTCAGATGAATATCATTTTGCCGGCAGGCCTGCTGTACAAATTTATATTTATGGCTGAAATGATGGAATCCCAAACTCTGTTTAATCTACAAGCCGATGTCTTCAGGGAAAATTCAGTCCTTCGTTTTTCAGATGCGACTGTGTGCTATGCTGGATTTCACAAGACAGGAACTCCCTTATCAAGATAGTGAGTAAATTGGTCAGCTCATTAGTACTGTATGTTGTGCAGGCTGTCGGGAAAGGTTCTCAATGACTCGATCCGAAAGCAGACCAAGCTGTTTAGACATTATAGGGAGGGACAGGAAATTTGTGGAGTACAGGAACCATGCAGCTGGTATCTTCACAACAATTTGAACTATCTCTGACATGCAGAAGTTACATGCAATAGTCTAACACTACTAAATGGATAAACCACAGTGTATGACAAACTTGAAGGTTTGTATTTGCATTGAGCTATATTTCAGCTGTGAGCTTATTTCAGCTTTATTCACTTTATATAACGCCTTGAGTATGTTATTGCTAGGGCCACACAGAATCTGCGCGTGCAGAATTCCGCAGATTTTTAGCCCATTGTTGATTCTGTTTAATTACTGGTGTAAATGTATATTTATTCAGTTTTTTAATTAATTTCAGTAATAATATGGATTAACATGAAAATATTCATATGATTTATTTAAAATACAGTTTGTAAAGTACTATTTTCTGTCTTTTAGATTTTATATGAGAGCCTTGCTTTGTTTACCAAATAAAGTGGATCTAATTGGATTTGCATTGTAAACATTAAATAAAAGTTAAAAAGGTATTACTTTTTATTTCATATATTGAGGTTTTAGTTATGATACTCCCAAAATCATTCTGCATAAATCCACAGATTTTTGACAAAATTCTCTAAAAATTTAATAGCGAAAATGTCCACAGATTATGTCTCGCCCTACTTATTGCTAAATATTAAAGCCAACATTTTTTTATGTTAATATGTTGATTTTTAAAATAGATGGTGCATCTCAATTGATGCATGCACTGCCTGCCCTTTTCTTTCTTTCTTTTTTTTATATAACTAGTGCAAAATTGTGTTTCCCCGTATAAAGTGTGTATTTTAAATACCAAGAAGATGCATTCATTTAACCAAAATCTAATTGTGGAACGTTGGACACTTTTTTTTTTTTTTGTAACTTTATTTTTATTGAGAACTTTTTTAATTTTTACAACAGAACATTTTACATTCAAAAATATACAATTTTGCCGTATTGCACGTGAAATAATAATCGAATGGAAAAATAATAGTGAATAAAAAATAAATAAATAAATAAATACAACAATAACAAAAAAAAAAAAAAACACAACATTAGGGGGGTTACTTTGTTCCAGATTCAATGCATTCAACAGTTGTTAACATTGCAATAATCAATCCATTTCTTCCAACTTTTGAGAAATAAGTCTTTTTTGAGTCTCAAGATAAATGTCAATTCTTCCATATTGCTTATTTCCTTCACAATTTCTATCCAATCACCAATAGAGGGGGTGTCATGCTTATACCAGTATCTGGTAATAGTCTTCTTACTTGCCACATTTAATATATTTACAAGGTAAACATCCTCCTTTACTACCACCTCTTCATAGTTTCCAAGAAAATTTGTAATAAAGTCTTTTGGTATATGATATCCTAATATCTTTTCCATTTCCGATAAAATCTTTTTCCAGAAAGGTAATATTTTTGCACATGTCCAGAAAATATGGAGATGATCTACATCCACCTTCCCACATATTCTCCAACAAGTTTGAGGTGTGGACAATTGTTTGCTTTTAATTTTGGGGGTAATGAAAAAACGTACCAAATTTTTCCAAGCAAATTCTTTCCACCTCCGTGAACAAGTAATTGTATGTTGTATCTTACAGGCAGAAAGCCATTTTTCAATTGGAATTTCTTCCGCTAATTCTCTTTCCCATTTTTGTCTAATGTAGTTTGTGGAATCTTTTCCATTCTCCCTAAGAGCTTGGTAGAAAGAAGAAATTATTTTACTATTATTTTTTGTATAAGAATCTATAATTAGTTTTATTAATTCATTTAAGTCAGATATATCCTTTGCTTTAAATTCCCTTTCGAAGTAATCTCGAATTTGCAGATATTGATGAAAGTCTTTATTGTCCAAATTATTATCATTTTTTAATTCTGAAAAACATTTAAATTGTCCTTTAGTCACAAATGTACATAAAGCAGTTAATCCTTGGTTTATCCATCTCTTAAAACCGGCATCATGGAGACCCGGTTTAAAGTGCTGGTCCAATGCCACCCATCTTAGCATTATAATTTGATCTTGTAGGTTATACTGCTCAATCAATTTGAACCATACCTCAAGTGTGGTAACTGTTATTTTATCTAAACTTCCTTTAAGAGTCAGGAATTTATCCTTGTCTCCCAAAAGACATTGAATAGGGAATCCTTGCACTGTATTCTCTATACTTTTCCACCTTGAGGTATAGCTAGGATTACACCAACATACACATGGCCTAATTTGAGCTGCTTGATAATATTCCCGTAAGTTTGGCAGTGATAGTCCTCCTTTATCTTTTCCAAGCTGCAAAGTTGCATATTTTATTCTAGGTTTTTTCCCTTCCCATATAAATCTCGATATTGTCTTGTCCCATGCTCTAAATTGAATCTTAGGGATTAATACTGGTAATGCTTGGAAGAGGTACAATAATCTTGGGACAACATTCATTTTCACAGTCTCTATTCTAGAACTAAATTCCATACGTAGTGTTGACCATCTATCAATGTCTTCTTGTATGTTTTTATTAATGATATTGTAATTTTTACAATAGAGTTCAGAATACTTTTTGGTCAGAAAAACCCCAAGATATTTAATACATTTTGCATCCCATTTTAGTTTGAATGTATGCCTGAGTATTTGTGAAGGAGCGAAATTAAATGTTAAAACCTGAGTTTTTAGTATATTTATTTTATATCCAGAAAGTTTACCATATTCTAACAAAAGGTTCATAAGAATAGGAAGAGTGGTTTCAGGTTCCCGGAGATATATAATTACATCATCAGCAAACAATCCTATTTTATGATGTTCTTCTCCAATTCTAATTCCTCTTAAGTTTTCACTTTGCCTTAATGCTTGAGCCAAAGGCTCGATGTAAAGGGCAAAAAGAGTAGGACTCAAACAACAACCCTGTCTTGTGACTCTGTATAAATTAAAAGTGGCTGTCAAATTTCCATTTATTTTTATTTTGGCTCTTGGTTCTAAATATAGGGTTCTGATACTCCGTAATGAGTTTTCATTAAATCCAAATCTTTCGAGTACCAGATATAGAAAGGCCCAATAGACACTATCAAATGCCTTTTCTGCATCAAGACTCAAAATAGCTGCACATTCGTGATTCTCTGTAATCTTTTCTATAACATGTAAGGTTCTCCTAATATTGTCATGTGTTTGTCGATTCTTGATGAAGCCAGTTTGATCCTCATCTATTAAATCAGGCAGAAATGTTTCCATCCTTTTACATAGAATTGATGTATAAATTTTATAATCAACATTCAATATTGAAATAGGTCTATATGAGTCACAGATTTCTTTATTTTTACCCTCTTTTGGTAGCACGGTTATAATAGCTTCCTTCCATGAGGGGGGGAGCTTACCTTGTTTCAGCGTTTCATTAAACGATTTTAATAAAATTGGTTTCAAGTCTTCCCTGAATGTCTTGTACCATTCAGATGGAAGTCCATCACTCCCAGGTGATTTGTTATTTTTTAATCCTTTTATCGCTTGATCTAATTCTTCTGTTGTGATTGGAGCAGTAAGGAATTTATTTTGCGTCGTGCCAATTGTAGGTAAATCTAGGTTATCCAAGAAACTTTTTATCTTTTCTGAATTCACATTTGGAGGCTCGGAATATAATGTTTTATAATAATTTTCAAAAATAGTTTCTATTTTTTCTGGTTCATATATTAATTTTTTCGTCACGGGGTCTTGAATCTTGTATATTGTATTTAACGCTTGTTGTTTCCTTAATCGTCTTGCTAATATTTTTGTGCTTTTGGGACCAGACTCATAATAAGCTTGTTTTATATATCTCAATTTTTTCTCCAATTCACCATTCAGGATGTCATTTATTTTTCCCCTTAGTTCTCTAATTCGATTAAGTACATTAAGGTCTTGAGTATTCTTGTGCCTATTTTCTGAAATTTTTAATTCTTTAATTAGGTTATCATATGTTGCTAGTCTAGTTTTTTTATAAGATGCTGTCAATGCTAATAACTTCCCTCTTATAACTGCCTTAGCAGCGTCCCATACCATACTTGAACTAACATCCCCTGTATCGTTTTCCTCCTTATATAGCTTAATATCATTTTTTATCTGCTGTACTATTTCTTTATTATTCAGTATTCCTACATTTAGTCTCCATAACGTGTTCTTTTTTTGTGTGCTCATATCCATTTTTAATTTTATTACATTATGATCAGATAAATCCGCTACACCAATTTCACATTCTTTAACTTTATGTATATCTTTTTTATTCATAAAAATATAATCAATTCGCGAGTGTACTCTATGAGGTACCGAATAATGAGTATAATCTCTCACAAGTGGGTGAGTCTCTCTCCACACATCAGTTAGTCCAAGATCCACTACAAGTCTTCTGAGACATTTTGAGATTTGTTTTTTCCTAGTATAATGACTAGTAGTATCCAATCTCGGATTTATTGCTACATTAAAATCTCCCGCCATAATGAAAGTTCCTTCTGACTCTAGAGCCACAACATCAAACAAGGACTTAAAGAACAATTTATAACTCTCAGGTGGTGCATATACATTAACTAAAGTTACCAATGAGTTCTCAATTTTGCCCTTTACCAAGATATATCTTCCTTCTTTGTCCTTTATTTCCTTCTTAAGTTCAAAGCAAACTGAATTAGGGATCAGAACTGCCACTCCTCTCCTATGTCCTTTTTTGAAAGAGCAGTAGAAACTATTTCTATAACCGAAAATCTTTAATTTTTCATGTTCTTGTTGTGAAAGATGTGTCTCCTGTAAGAATATCACCTGAGACTTTTCTTTTTTAAGTTTTGCCAAAACTTTCCCCCTCTTTATTGGATTACATAGCCCGTTTATATTTTGTGAAATTATCTTCATTAACTTCTAATTTGGATGTGGATAAGCAAACACAACACCAACCCCAATTATGAGTATTAGAAACTTTTGAACCGAATAAAACAATCATGTCACTATTAGACACACACACTTATTAGGCAAACTCCTTAAAAACACAATCTCCGATAGAACAAGAATAAATATGAGATATTAAACAAATGAATAAACTAGTAGAGCGACAGGGAAAAGGAGTAATTAAAAAAAAACTAAATAAAAGTAGTGCACTTATGCACCTCACCAGTCCCGTTGGAGGTACGCGGGAAACTCCTTGTAAAAGGGGCCCGCCCTAGTTGCGTTAAGTACATAGACTGTAAAAAATATGGACGTAGTATCCGTGACGTCACCCATAGGTTTCTGATGAACCCAAAAGAAGCCACTAGTAGGCGTGGCCAACCGTCGCCATTTTGTTCGCGCGTCATCGCACCAACCGAGGCATACCAAACAAGGGCAAAGAGGCGGAGCGTGGGCGGAGTGTGAGCGGAGCTACGGGACGCATGCTGGCATATAGCTAAGAGCTTTCTTATGGGAGAAACGCATTATATTTCATTACCTGCGACTCGTTTGTGTTCTGAACACACGTGCTTGGTTGTACACTATATCAATAAAGTGTTTAGTCTGTTGAAAACACTGCTGTAAAACATCAAGCCACTTAACATCGTTCTTATGACGTTTTTCAACAGGAAGAAAGTGCGGATTACATCCAAATACTTCAGATATAGTCTGTGATAGTAAATGCAGGGCTATTTAGGAAATCCAGGCAGAACACTGTATGACAACATTTTTATAGGGTACAGCTGATCAATCTGTCAGATTCTGGAGTGCATTAGAGTTCTGAAGAACATTTTAAATAATAAATTATCCGAAATAAAGCAATTACATTTATAGAGATGGTATAAGTATATAATTTCACTCACCTGGGAAACGGAAGCCACGTGAATGGTTTGTGAGCACAATTAAGCGCACACAGCATGCCATATCATCTGATAATTGCAGGAAATAATTCCAAAAGGCGACTGACTGTGTAAAGCCATATAAAACAACACAAAAATACGTTGAATCAGGCGGAATCAGCTGAGGTGACGTGACGGCGACCAGCGCGACTAGCTGTCACTCAAGTGGCCACGCCCTTAATTATGCAAACTTAATTTAGCTTAATATAAAGGAAACGGATGAGTTATAAAAAAATTCACCCCCCTCACAGTTGTCATGAAGGGTAATATAAGCTATATGAACCAAAATCGCTCTTTGTACCAGGCTGTAAACACCTTTTTTTCTGCTGTAAAGTTGGCCATTTCACCAGTGGGCTCATTGGAGATTTGCTCTATTATGGAGCCAGGACAGCCAGGACTAGCGGAATTTTCGATGAATTGCAAGTTTTAGTTACTTCCGTATTGGCTTCCCGAGGGAGAGCAGGAGGTTGCCGCTTGGTTAAGTAGCGTACTTACCACAATCGGTCTTTGTCAGGTGACGTCATTGGTGACGTTACTCTCGTAAACACAGTGTTGCATTGTGGGACAGCCGCCATTTGTGTGGTATCGTAGCGTCTTTCGCTGAGTAAATACAGTGTTACGTTCTTGTTGTGTAAAGGGATGTAATAGTAAATCGCACGATCGAAAAGGTAAAAAAATATCACGACGACAGATACTTTAAATTTCCCACTCGGAAGAAAGGATATTGACAGACTTTAGCGGTAATAACAGATGCATCAGGTGTCCTGTCCTGCTGCGGTGAGACGCCAGCAAATCTTTTGCCAGCAAATCTCCGTTTGTGCTCTCGACATTTTCACAAAGGTAAGTACGGAAGAATATTTAAGTAACTTCACAATTGTCATTGCTTGAGCTTCAAATTTATATTTTAACTATAGTAACACTTAAGTTTGGGGGGTAGATCTGATCAAATCAACTTAGTGCATATGGATTTATGATATCACATTATCAGTAAATTTCTTACTGGGAGTTAATGCTTTAAAAGTTCAGAATTCAATTCAGGTTTCTTATTCTTAAACATGTCATATATATATATATAGAGAGAGAGAGAGAGAGAGAGAGAGAGAGAGAGAGAGAGAGATAAGCATGTAGCATTATAGTACATTTATTTTTACTTATTCTTTCTATGTGTAATATTTTTGCTGTATATACATTTCTAACTTTGTCATTGCCCGCCAACCTGCATATGAGATGATGGAGACTGACCCAGACTGAGCACCATCTCTACATCTGGGCCACACAGACAGACACCGCAAAGAAAACCAACAGTGCAGTCAGCTGATGTGGACAAAAAACATGCAGAGAAGGAGACACAAGAGGTTGAAGATGGTGAGAGACACTGATGAGGAGACACACAACACTATGGAGGTAGCCGAGACAAACTGAGTGTAAATTGTGTCTGGACAGACGTGTAGAAGTAAACCACCTGTTGGAGGGGAGAACTGACAGCTGCTGTGTGAAGAATACAGGATGTCTGATAGATTTTGTAACAAGAATGATGCTAAAAGTATTAAACGGTAAATAATCACAATCTTAAAAACTACCACTGACCCATGAACATGATACTCCCCTGTGAAGGAGAAGATGTCACATTACAGTATATGATTGTAACTGTCTGTTGTGCACAAACAAACTAATGTCCAACTGTAGTGTAGAAGAGCTGTAATTGTCAATAAGGGTTAAAGGCTCAGGGGTATAAATGCAGTCTGTGCTTAATTGATACCTTTTTTTGCAAATTCCTTTACATTTTTGTAACTTTGTTGCTTTCACTGTGTGTATGTGTTCTGCTGATGTTTCGTCCTGTCTTATCTAAATGATATGATGCATTCCTCCAGAAATGACTTTTCCCTCAGTGCCTGAATAAAAATATCATTTGTATACATGTAAATAAATGGAGGATTACATAAAATTTGTTGTTTATTTATTTATTGTTTATGTTCTTTGCAATAAAAAAACTGGTGCATCAGAACCAAACACAAGGTAAGCAGTTATTACTTGAACTAAATAATCCTTTAAAGAACTGAGACAATTGCTTTTGCTCAAAGTTAAATATTAGGTCAACCAGTAGTTTGGCCCAATAGATAGTTCTCCCACAAATTTAATGTGGTCCCAAACCTTTATGAGTTTATTTTTTTCTCTTCACACATATAAAGATATCATGAAGAAAGCAGAAAATCTGTAACCACTGACTCCATAGTAGGAAAACCAACAAATACAATGAATTTCAATGGTTACAGGTTTGTGTTCAACTTATCTGAATGTTTAATGTTTCATTTTTTTGTTGTTCTCTATGCACTCTATAATGTATTTGACTAATTAAAATTATAATAGTAATTACCTTTTTTGTAATGTTGCTTTCATTACATTTATTGTTCATATTTGTAAAATGCTTTTGATACAAACATCTGTCCAATATTTTGTGAATGTAAATAGCTATTAGATGTAACTAACGAAATAAAATGAAAAACTGCAATACATAATTAGAAATACTGTAGTTTAATGGTGTTCAAACTAAAACAACGTTTATTAATTGATATACAGTATGACATGTCATTATTATCTGCAGTGAGGGGTCGGCGGCAGCGCACTCCGTAGGTTTGCAGTAAATTCTAACGGATCTATAACCTGAAAGTAAGACAGTTCATCAAAAAGACGATCCGTGATATATTTGTTTAGTTTATTGCGGTACCGCGTAATGTAGAAGAATGTAGCTTGACCTTTTTATGGCATATATCTCTCTTGCGTTATGTGTCACTCGCAAGTTGTCTCTGGAAGCGATACCCCACAAATGGCGCAGGGGTGACGTCACACACATCAAACGCACGTGACTGACAAAGACCGATTCCTAGTTACAAGTCCAACGAAATCAAATATATCCAATTGAAAAAGAGAGAAAAATATTTTTTTTGTTTCTATCCCGAAAGCCCATATTACAATATCAATTTTCTGGATTTATCATGTCATTTGCTTGATTTTTTAAAATCTCAACACATTGGGTGTACAGCCTAAATCGATGCCGTGCGCTGGAATTCTTGAAGTTTTTGTCGAACTCTTTGGTTCCTCTCTGAGCTTTTGTTGACGACGCTTTGCCAGGTCATGCAGTTTTGTAGCCGTTCTTCCAGCGGGTCGCTTCTGGAATCCGTTGCGTTTCCCTCTTCGTTATTCACCACTGGCCTTTTAATAATTCCACGCCCCATCAAATCTTTCTCAGCTTCGTCGGGAGTATTATAAGTCCGTATCCCGTCACTCCAATGGATGCGTATTTTCGTGTAAGGCGTCTGGAATCGTATTTTCTCTTCTTTCAGTACTTTCTTTATCCCATTGTATCTTTTGCGTTTTTGCATTATTTCTGTTGCATAGTCATGATCAAACGAGATGGGACGTCCCAGCACCTGTATTCGTTTTTGCCAAGCCAGCTTCAGAACAGATTCTTAAATCATAAACTGCAGAAAGTTAACAATTATAGATCGTGGTGGTGAGTTTGGGTTTGGCTTGGATAGTAGAGCTCTATGGGCACGTTGAATTTGAAGATCGATATCGAGTCCGAGTTCCTTCTTAAGAAATGCTTCCACAAACTGAATGACGGAGTCTCCGCCTTCCGTACCCTCCGGTATTCCATAGATTCGAATATTGTTTCTGCGTGACCTTGATTCTATGTCAGTCAATTTCTCTTGCATCTCTCGACTTCTACGAACCGTCTTCACAAGAGCTGCATTCGCCTCAGTAGACCACCTCTCCAGTTGTTCGATGCGTTTTTCTGCCTCTGTGAGCCTGCTTTGTTGTTTTTGTGCTTCAATGGTGATCGATGACAGCTTTTCATTTACTCCTTCTTTAAACTGGGCGAGTTCCTCTTTCATGCTATTCTTGAATTCTTCCATAAACGATCGTAGATCTGACCTCATTTCTTTTTTCAAGTCACTGATTTGTTTACTTATATTCTCAAACCCAGCCTGGTTGCTTGCCTCGTGCGTCGGCTTAGCTTCTCCTCGATGATCAGGCGAGGCCTCTCCATCAACATTCGTGCTTTGTTCATTCCCCTTTGTTTGAGTGTTAGGAATTTTACGATTCTTTATTTTGGCACCCCCGCTCATTTTAAGTCTGCATACGAGTTAAGAATTAGAATTTGAGAGGTTGGATTCAACTAGCTATCGGGAGCTGATTGTGCTTGCTGCTGTTCAAGCCGCCATTTTTCCCCTCTCGAACGTTGGACACTTTAACTGCAAAGTGAAGTACGTACAGTACTCTTTCTCACACTTTTTCTTAGACACTAAATTATGCATGCAGACACACTTTGACAGAAAAGTGTTTTCTCATCAACAATCTTCTGATTATTTTAGTTTTTTTGATTCTTTCACAACTTAAAAGATAAATTTTAGCAGAGACTGCTGAGTGACACAGAATCAGGTTATTTCACTCTCTCTAATCTGTATATCAATGGCTTTAGCCTTCATTACAGCTCTAAAACAAACTTTTGGTTCATGCAGGGCCTGGGATGAGATTCGTAAGAAACTAGTCGCAGTGTTTTATGGAAAAAACGTTTGACAAATGTTTGAAAATACAACATCTCAAAAGTGTGTTTAGGTGTGTTAACCGTAGAATAAAAGGAATAAATAATATTAATGGAATAATTGAATCCTGTCTGATATAATTTTTAGAAAATAATTCATGTCAAGGACTCATTGTCATTTATTTGCAGAAAATAATGTTTAAATGGGACCTATTATGCCCCTTTTTCCAAGATGTAAAATAAGTGTCTGATGTTCCTAGAGTGTGTATATGAAGTTTCAGCTCAACATACCACACACATAATGTGGTATAACAAACTCTTTGAAACTGCCCCTTTTAGGCAAATTATGCCATGCTGGTGACTGTGGCATTAAATTCACATGAGATTATGCTCTTTTCAAAAGAGCTACGAACGCCAGTACATCAGCACAGTGGCAGATTCAAAACAGGACTAATGTTATCGCTGTAAAAATAAATAAATAATGTGAAAAGAAACTAGTGTCTCAAAAGAAGAAGAAAAAATTCATTTGTGCATCCTAAAACTCCATATTTTTAATCCTCTTAGTCGCTGACATTATCTTCTGCAGGTATGGTGTGAAAGTTCTAATAGTGGGTTGCTGCTTCTCACTGAGAGCTATTTACTGTATGCTAAAGAGGGAGAGATCATTTAGTGGGCAGCTTTCACCCTCTGATGACAAGTACAAAGAATGTCAATCAAAGTGTTTCTGCAGACTGTTTTTATCAAGTGTGATTATAATAAACAGAATAAATTCATGTTCACCATTAGAAGCTGGCTATATTCACACACTGTTGCCACACAACTTTGATTAAACCCCACATAAAAGTGATTTTTTGCATAACATGTCCTCTTTAATTTTACTTGAGCGCCAAATCAGCATTTTAGAAATATTTCTATAGGGTTATGTGACTCAGAAGAATGGCTGCAAAAAATGGCTATTATGGCTCTTATGTTTTAAAATAAATTACTTTAAAATAAAATTATAATATTACTGCTTTTACAGTATTTTGATCAAATAGTAGGATAACAGGCTTTGCTTTAGATGCCGAAACAAAAATAAAATGGGGAGAAAACTGTAAGGATTTTACAATAAAAAAAAGGATTCATTAGATTTACAAGTTTTTTTAGGGTACGTGGTTGCAACCAATTTATTTGGGCTCAATTTAAACAAACAAATTAAGTTGAACATTACGAAATTATTATTTTTAAAGTCCAGCCCATATAAACTGTTTGCAATCACTTACCTTAATAAAATATAGTAAATCCAAATGAACCATTTTTTTTCAGTATATGGTAACCTTCCAGTGGTGTACTCAGGTTGAAAAGCCTTATTTGGACTATAAAACCCACTGCGTAGACACAGCAACCACAAAGGGTTAAAAAATGTGAGCACAACTGTAACTGCCACATGTATGAAAGAAAACTAATTTATAGGTTTTAAATTTCCTATCTTCCATGCTCATCCTGCGAATCTGCAGCCGAAGACATTATGGATCATAACTCAGAGAGCATGAGCTTCATAAAGGCCTTTAAAGCGACTGATGTGCCTGTATGGAATGTACGGTGCAGGATTAAGAGGAACCCAAAGGGGAAAGACAGATAGAAGAACAGAAGGAAAGCGACTGAAGATGATGTGTCACGGAGGGAAAAGTGCTGATCGGGGTCTTACAGGAAAAGGAATGTCCAGGGCATCATAACACCAAACAAAGACTCCACTGTTCTGCTGCCTTTCATCATTTTTATCTTCCCTCTCTCCCACAAATGCACTCTAAACCAACCTCATTAATTACAGATAGCCAGCAAACCAAGAAAACGGAATTGAATAGTATTATGGTTTTGACTGCACATGGCTTCATTATCACAGCAGTGCTCCAGACAGTACAACTGGCTGGGGAATCGCTGGCTCTTAAAATTTAGCTAATTTTCTTTAGTTGACAAATAGGTGGTTGTTCAGAAGCACTTCAGGTCATTGAGTGCACAGCTTAATGGTTTTGCATTTAACATCTGTAAATATGATTGTCATAATGATTATATTATCGAAATAATTCTAAAAATAAATTTAAAAAAGTAAAAGAGGTAAGTAAAAGTAAAGTAAGTAAAAAAATTTCAGTAAAAGATAAGAGAAAATATGGGGGAGCCATAATACAACTACAGTAGTCAACATTTAAAGTGAATCAAAACGTTTGATAAATGTTGTCCTAAAACTATTCAACAACACCCATTCTTATATTATGATAATACCTTTTTGCTCCACTTCAAATGTTGACTACTGTATAACCATAATGGGACAGAGAAAAAATTCATAAGATAATTATTTTCACAATGATTTGTTTCCTGAATCAAACCTATTAGTTTGTTTTGGTTTGTGTTTTTGTATCTTTTTTTTGTCTGTTGTAGGTTGGAGTGTGACTTGATGATCACCATCACTCTTATTTAAACGCAGCGCAAAGTTTGTCAGGACTGTGTTAGAATAAATCTAATGTTTGACTTTATTTCATTGCGTCGCCTCTCTTATTGTTACATCTTTGAACCAGGTGTAACAAACCGGTTTGAAAGCATTTAAAACAGTAGATGAAAAAACTACAGTGCATGCTTATTGTATATAATTAAAGCAATATTTTGCACTGGTGTGATGTGGACAAAAATATATTTATCATAACAACAGTACAGTGTCTTACTTTATTTTGATGGTCCATTTAGCAAACTTTGTTGACTAAGTTAAATTTCAACTACATGCCAACTAATTCTCATTATTTAGTAGAGAATTAGTACTGTCTTAGTAGACTGTCTGCTGACCATGCACCTTAAACACATTTTCTTGACTATAAGAACCATTGCATGTGCATGTCAACTAACACTAATTCTAAACCTTACAGTCTATTAATACTCTTATGAGATTTAGCTTCCATGTAGTTTTAATGCAACAAAACGTGTTAAATGGACCAAACAAAACCCTTTAGAACAGACAGACAGACTGATATTTAACATTTTTTAAAATATCTTCTTTTGAAACCACTTGAGGAAGAAATGGTGAGTAAATTTTCATTCTCAGTTGAATTATTCGTTTAACTGCATGCTTTGAGCTCTATTTGAAGATCTAAGCGCAAAGTCTAAAGCACAAGGCGCAAAAGCATTAAGGGCTATTTTAAGGACGGAAAAATACAGTTTGTGCCACGGTGCATGGTCTAACAGGGTTGTGCTTATTCTCTTAAAGAGTTACGGATGTGTTTTGAGCATTAACTGCATTAAACCAATTAGAGTCTCATCTCCCATTCCCTTTAAGAGTCAGTTGCGTTGCGCCATGGTGCATTTGCTATTTACATGGTGGACTTTGTAAGTGGAAAATCTGAACGCTTCACTAGCGAGAAAACAGTTAAACAGACCATCTGCAACACGAGGACAAAAAATGAGCCTCCTTCATTCAGCCTCTTTCCTTTCCTTTTACTCTTTACTCCTTTATTTTCATGGATAAGGCAACAGTGTTGTACACACTCCACTGAAGACATCCAATAGCCTACATATTTAATTTTGTTTGTTAAGGGCAAAGATTTGTTCAAAACTATTTCTAAATTCAGTTCCAATTTCCAGCAAACAAATAAATGAACAATAATAACGGAGTTTGGTCAAAAAATGTATTTATATCCAAACACACTTCCTTTTCTTGTGCCCACATGGTGATGCATACATCTGAAAAAATCCTACAGGTGGACAAATCTAAACTTGTTTTTACTAAAACAAATAAAACTATGCATACAATAAATAATACTGCAAATAATGACATTATACAAATGCAAAATGTCATGAATAAACTGAAAAAGCCATCCGACATGAGGCATAAAGGTAGTTGTTTTTATATTTATATAAATTATTAAAATAATAAGTCCACAAAGTGGCGCAAATTAATTTACTATTTAAACAACGTGGCACAAAACATGATAATTAGGGGTGTGCTGGTCTGAAAATAGCAACAAATCTCGCCATACACATCCTGCACCTTATTGCGCTATGTGTATGATAGGGACCTTGGATTATTATTATAGCAATTTTTGTGTAGAATTTGATCTATTTTGATTTGTGAGTACTCTAGTGATTGCAATCATTATTAATGAATGTCGTTATACTACTTCTCATTTAAAATGCAAGTACTGTTTCGAATATAAAAATGTTTAGTTATGAATTATGTATGGCTGACAAACTTTTAACATAAATCTTTATAACGTTTATCAATCATTTGAAAACTAGAAATTATTCTAAACAATTTATTGACTGATTTAGAGTCATTCTAACCACTACTAGGTGAGAAATCATTTATCTTTTTGATTGACATGTCACCACAATGGCAAAATTGGATCAAAGCTTCTTTATTTGGTATTCTGAGCTGAAACTTCACATACACACTATCAACTCAGAGACTTATTTCACATCTTGTAAAATGAGGTATTACAGTACAAAGTGATTTTTAAATAACTTGTGTTTCACTTCATATTTCATCAAGAGACATGATTTATGTTATATCAAGCCAATCAAGTCTTGAATATTTTTAATAAGCACTGTCATGTTTTGTAATACCTCAATAACAAACTTTTTTTATTGTCCCTTTAATTCATTAACTTTTTTCTAGGACTTTTATATATTAGGTCACTTTGTACTTCAGCTCTTGAAGTTTTCAAACAGGCTCAACAGAGAACAGTGTCTTCACTGGCTAAGTTCCAGAGATTTAGATCTCAGAGTTAAACTGCTTATATTAGCCCTTGACTAAACGTCGTTACATGGGCCCAGTTTTAAACGAATGCTGGATTAAGCATGCGCTTAGAAAAGTGCCCACAAAGAGAGCTCTTTATTTGAATGACCCTCAGTGCTTGATGCACAACTCCACCCAAGACATTTCATATTTCTTTCCATCTACACATTCTCTTCTTTAGCCACCAGGCAGATTTTGGTTTGGAAGTAACGTTCCTGGGTGCTGGCATTGATGCTGTGCTGCAAAGTTTATGTTTCCTATACCATTTCCGCTTCCAAATGAGTGTGAATGAGTATTTCAAGCACATTTTTGCAAAGGTCCAGTGTGTAACACACAATCAGCTAGTCAATAAAACTCTCTGCCCAAATAAAACCAATGTAAAGATATGGGACTCACTCCAATGTTGGCATCAAATCACGAGTGCCCACTTATTGGCAGTCATAAAGAAGATGATTGTTATTGAATGTATTTTTCCTTTCACAGTTGTGGTTGTGACTGTGGTCAGATCAGAATCAGTTTATCCACAGTCAAATCATTTAGCCTCTCAAAGCCGACTCATATTCAGCCACACAGAACTGTATAATTAACAGCTCAAATTGAGAGAGTTTGACAAGAGCAGGCCTGTTCTCCGTCAATGTGAAACATTCAAAGCGTTCTTTTAGTACACGACAGCATCACTGCATCGTCTGCGGCTGATAAACATGTCCTCGTAAAAGAGAACGTTAAGAGGACAAGAGACGTATATCTAAATGTGCTTCCAATCTGAGTGGCAGTTCATTATTGTAGGATTGAGACATTGCCTTAAAAGTACAGCATTAAGCACGTTCCCTTTATTGGCTAGGAGGAATAGAATCCGTTCGGTGTATTGTGTGACCTTCTAGAACATAAAATAGAGAAGAATTAATACAGGTTGAATGTGCTCCAGCGACTGTCACTTGCGCTCTAACAAACCATAAAGCACTTCAATACACAAACGTTCTGTCACGCTTTTAAAGTGCATGTTTAGTGTTGTAGGACTGACCTGTAAGGGCTGCACTTTTCAGACGTTCAAAGGCAATCATAGACTCTGAATATTAAACCCAGCAGCATGATTTAAAAGAATATGAGGAGTTTAAATGGTTTTTATTCAATGGTAAATATGATTAATTTTAGTCTTAGTTCCATGTTAAACATCATTGTTAGTTTATAATCATATTTAGTAAATCATATCCTATATTGTTTTGTTTAGTAAAATTCTCTGTATTTCAGTCTTGTTTTAGTCCAAGTAAAACCTGCAAGTATTTTAAGTACACTTAAAAACTTTAGTGTTTTTAGATTTTGTAAAATCCTATGTTACCAATGAGACTATCATTAACTAACCTTGTGTGGTGGTTTCCGGCTTTTCTCTAAATCAGTGGTTCTCAAGTTTTTTTTACCAAGTACCACCTCAGAAAACAATTGTCTCTCCAAGTACCACCATAATAACCAGTATTGAAGTACAGTAGCATCGTAGGCCTAATTAAGCAGCTACAGCACTGCACAGTTTAAAAACAAGGCAGATTAATTTTTCTAATTAGCAATATTTATTATTGTCAGCCACTTAAATAAAAGGTTTAGCCTGTTAAAATCAATTTACTGATCACATCGGAGTTATCGTATGCGTCAAAGGGTTAAAAGTGTGTTCATTTTTTACTTTAATTATTCAGCGATTCCTCCATGTACCAAAAAAAGGAAGCTTGTGTACTACTGGTGGTACGCGTACCACAGTTTAAGAACCACTGCTCTAAATGACTCAAACTGTGAATATCAGAATAATATACTTTATAGGAATATGTTTCAAAAAAGCAGAGACAGCCTGGAGCAAACCCATCTCAGTCTTTCCCCAGGACAAATCCAAAGTCTTCTTCACAATCTTTATACATTTTTTTTAAATGTTCATGTTCTTGTTCTAACGACCATTTTAGGATGTTTTCTCTTTAGGATGTTTTCCCTGAGAGGTTCGATATATCTTTAGCTGCTCATGTTATTCTGGGCCCTGCCCCCTGCAAAGCAAACACCTGTTTTCACACCAGAGTTCTCTCTCCATAGCTTCAATCTCTGTGTTTACATACATTGCCATGATGGTACATTCATTTTATAATATGTCACTCACTCTCCTGAAGGCCTCTCAGATATAACTTCATATGTGCGTTCTACATGTACTATCAGTGTTTTACATATAAACTCATTCTCCAGCAGCTCCTCACAATACAGTAGTGACCTCACACATTCCTCAGCAGAAGACCCATTTCACACACACCACCAGTTGTCACCTTTCTTCTTAAAAAACACCACCAGTTGTTACCCTTTTTCCTCATAATACATGTCTATACATCTCTAGATGGTTATATAGGTTGACATGTTTACTACACACTTTTAAGGAATAGGGTTAGAATAAAGGAATCTAGGAATAAAGAATTTTCGTCACTTACAGTCAAACTACTTGATTTCCCCTCACATGTGAATCACCTTCTGATTACAATTTATCTGTACATGAATGCCTTTGTCAGCAGTGGGGCTCGTAGTACTGTTAGATTGTCTATAAATCTCATTTGTATGTGCACTGCACCTTAAGACACACAAGTAAATATTGTTCCAACATTGAAACATGTTTGTTTTATTTTAAACTGGCATTACTACATTAGCACATTGCACAATATGCTTTTCCCACAAGCATTTGAAATCTGTTGTACAGTATTTTGAAATGGCAAAACATCTGATGATGACCGAACAGCGCAATGGAGTGGATTATAATAAAATGAATGTTGATTATTAGGTTAGTTTTTATCTCTTTGACAACATATTAGACTTGCTTTTTCATCAATAATGTTATATGCTGAATCTAACGTAGCCACTGTTAGCATCTAATGATACCAGTGTCGTCTGGTCTTGAAAAAAGTGTGTCTACGAATACTTTTCATTGCTATTTTCCTTGACAAAATTAATACTAGTTAAAGATTAAAAAAAGAGATAATACATATTTGGGTGGATATACCATATTTGTGTGCATTTGGACTTACTATAAGTTACATACAGTATAAGCTCTCATTTTTCCTTTTTTTTATAATTATTTTTTCGGGGTTTTCACCTTTATTAGATAAGACAGTAGAGAGAATTGACAGGAAAGCATGGGGAGTAGAGAGAGGGGAAGGATCGGGATAGGAACGCGAGGCGGAATCGAACTCAGGTTGCCGCGAGCCCCGGAGTGCATGTGTCGACGCACTAACCACTACACCACTGGTGTTAGTAATTTAACATGTCCAACAGTGTATTTTCAGTGGGAGGGTAAAATATATACAAATGATTTTCAAGCCAAAACTGTGTTGTTGCTGGCCACTTTTTGAAAACATGGTTGGGTTTTTGAAAGAGTTTAGGTCAGTGGTTTGCTTGTTGATCTGTACAATAATCCAGCCTTCTTGTGGACTTGTACAAGGACTTGAACCTAAAAAGAACAACAAAACATACCCCAAGTAACATATTTCAGATTAGAAAAATGTAAACGGCACCCTCTAGTGGATTTGTCATCTGCAACCTGTGACGAAATGTACCCGGAGCAGCGTATTTCTCAATAATGAAGAACATAGCTCCAATAAACCTAGATGTGTTTGGTTTTTTCATTAATATTAATGTAGTATTTTCATTCAAATCAGTTAAGTGCACTTATATTATTTATTAATATTTTTAATATGATCTTGAAATCTGTCAGCAGGAATTGGTTCAGCAGGACATGAAGGCGGTGTAAACAACTGGTGAGTATGAACCTTTTTTGAGTAATCTAGAAATGACATTTGCAGAAACAGATGGTTGATGAAGGGCACATGCTGGAGGAAGATGATGATGATGGGGAAATCTGCATATGATTAGAGAGTCAGGAAGACTCACGTTGTAACCTTGAGATCAGACGCTGGAGTGAGGCGTGTGCAGTGCTTATATGAGGTGAAATAATGAGGGAGTCCAGGTGTGTGTCATAAGAAGTCAGGTGATTGTGATTGGTGATAGTGGATGGTTAATTTGTGGAGGCTGTTGTGTCTGTGTCATTTCTAAATTGACTTTTTATCCCTCCATCTGTCTGGTCTTATAATATCTTGTAAGGTATGGTAATGTAAACAAGCACAAATGTGCCGTTTGTTAGTCTTTTATGGTGATAAATGGAAAAGGGGATATAAAGTATTTTTTTTGTAACTGGATATGTTTTTGCATGAAACCAGGTAGAAATATAATAACAGTATGAATCATAAATGTGACAGCTCTGTTACATAAGAGGAGAGAGGTAATTCAACTGGACACAGCTGGTCACAATTATGAGCGTGTACATGTTATGAAAATAAAAATGAATATACAGTTTAAGACAAATTCATTTACATCTTGAAAGATTCAGTAGAAAAATCAGTAGAATCGTCAGTTAGAGTTTTGATAAACAAAAAAGTGTAAAACGTCAAGATAAAAGGGCTCCTCAGCATTGTTAAAAAAACATTTAAATAAGCATCGTTTATAGATTGTATATAACCAAAAATGTATAAAAATATAAAATAATAAAGTTTTTTTAGGTGACTAATAAAGTCACAGAGGGGCAATAAAAACAGAATATTTTGTATTGCCCCTTGTAAATTTGCCAAGGCTCTTTTGTGAGCCTGGCCCCTGGTTTAGATTATCATACAGTTTTAAATGCTCATTTTAGACTTTTCTGATTATTTTTCATAACTAAAGTCTGGAATCTATGCATCTTAGTTTGTGTTCTTGTGAAATATTCCAACCCATTTTTAGTATTAATATTTATTTAAACATATAACTGTATATATAAATATATTTATGAAACAAATATTTTTTGCTAATATTGTAACATCATAAAGATTATGCTGAAACCTTTCAAATTATACATTTTCCTGCTCCGTATGGTCAATGAATATACAGAAATGTTGACGAATTTTAGTCCTAAATGTCTGTGCAATACGCAGAAAAGGCTAAAATATTTAATAAAACCCTTTGACACAAATAACTTAACATAACTTATTATAACTACATCTTTTGACAGTAATATAATTTAACCCACCTTAAAACAAAGTTTTTGACACTTTGTCTTGATAAATTATTCTATATTTCCCAAGGTCCAAAATGACAATTTCTATCATATTTAAATAAATTGAAATAAATATATAAATTATTTAAATGAATGTATAAATGAATGAATGAGTCATAACCCTTGCCAAAGGTTTGCTCCCTCACTAAAAACTATGATTTTTTTTCTTTCTTTCTTGCCTTTTTATGTATGTATAAACTTGATAAATTGCACAGCTATAGGTCAAAGTTTGAGATTTGGGGCACAAATGTAATTGTTATACATTTAAAAAACAAAGCAATTTGTTTGTTTTTACGTAAAATAAAACCACCGGACATGCCTCCGATTGGAAATTGACAAATGAATGTTACAACTGTGTTGTTAATTCTCTGATTGCATCTGTCTTTTCTCACCAAACCCGTGTTCACCAGCTCCCCCAAGTTCAACCCTCTGAGATGGAGCTGTGAGAATGTCCATCTGTGTGTGTTTTCCCTTGGCAAACGGAGAGCATTTCTTAGTGAAGGTCTTGCCCTGCTTCTCTGGTGTAATTGGTTATTTAGTCAAGATGAATTATAAGCGTCTCTGTTTTCCAGAGAATGTCTGTGTTATCTTATGTTGTTGTGGGATGAACCAAAAGTTTCACAGAAACAGGGATGCATGTTGTTGCTAAATGTGAGAGGATTTTGACATACTTATTTTGCAAATGCTGTATGTATAATGACCAGATAGAATGAATAAATAATGATAAAGATAAAAGTCAGTCTGTTTTAATGTCCCATTAAAATATCACTTTTTATATTGATAACAGAGCTACCAGAGATTTAGGGTTGTAAAATGTTCAAAAACTGTATCATCCTGAACAATGTGTGTGTGCAAAAAAAAAAAGGGTGACACATGTTTCCTTTGGTGCATAAATTGTGGCAAGTGGAAGTGGGAAGGTCAAGGGCTGCATTCCCATTTCACAAGGGACTAACAAAGAGATTAAAGTTAAAGCCGGAACTCTGTCATGTGTTCACCTTAGCAGACCAAGAAAATGCAGGAGTCAAAACTTATACTATACACTGTAAAAAAAAATCCGGAATTTTACGGTTTATTTCTGGCAGCTGGGGTGCCGGAAAAAAAACGTAAAAATAAATTTCCTTAAATTCTGATTGAAAAAAATGACAACAGTACCAAATAATACCTGCCAGTATAACAGCATTCACCATTGGGAGGCAGCATAATCACTCTCGTGGGAGAATTACTGTCACAAAATTTAAAATAAATAATGTAATCCAACATGAAAGCTCCGCCCTTTTCGCTAAGTGAGCAAATCAGAGGCTGTTGATTGTGTGAAATGTCAAACATCATCCGGGTAATTAAAGTGCTTATTATTTACACTTATTATTTTTTGGAGTTTTCAGTGTGAATGCACTGCTTACACTATTTATACTACAAAATGGCAAAGAAAAGTGCATAAGTATGTGATTTGGGACCCACCTATAGGCTCTTTCTGAAAACATAGCCCTATATGCATTTCTGGAGTTCGTGAATTATGTAGCCAGAAGTACCTATGGCTGCATTTCGTCTTTAAATCAAAAGCTACGAGGCGGTATGACGCCATTCCTTTTCACGCTTACCTGCTGACCACTTACATTCGTGTGGATGGCTTGCCCGCTGTTACCAGTTTGTCCAGTTAACTCGCCATGTACGTTGGCACACTTGAGACGCAGAGAGGATTTGACCATGATGACAGGGTTCTAGTCTGGCGAAGAAAGGTTCCAGAAAGCAGGTAAGACAAAAACAGAAGCCAAAATTTAGAATAAACAAGTAAATAGCAGGTGTGAACGTAGTAAAAATGTGGTAAAAATGAGGTGAGGGCTTTTCTGTTTCTGGATTACTTTTTAAAACTATCGGTTAGGTTTAGGGAAGTGGGTTGCTGGGTCAATCAGTGCTTTGAAAACACTATTGGTTGGGTTTAGGGATGTAGGAGTGTTGGTCAGACAATCGGTCAGTCAGTCAGTCGGTCAGTCAGTCAGTCAGTCGACTGCGGCCTCTGGTGGATTTATGCGTGCAGAGCAGGCATGAATGGTACTCACAAGAGAAATGTGAGATTTGAGAAAGCATACACAGCATCCTCTGATGGATTCGCAAAAACAAAAACGGCAAAAAAAAAAACAAAACAAAAAACTCCTAGGACATATTTGGCACTCTCCAGAAATGTATATAGTGGTAAGAGACCTTCTGTCTCTATTCCGACCAATTGCCATTTTCTGTATGAATAAAAGTGATAAAATTATAATTCTAAATTACTTTAGGAAGAAATGTTATCTTGCTATCAAATGTTTACTGATAAATAAATAATTAAATCAACAGAAACTGGGAAGTTTCTGGGAAGTTTCTTAATTGTATCCAATCTACTGTCACTTTTACTCAATTTAATGCATTTGTGATAAAATCTTACTCCCAGACATTGTTCTCATAACACTCTGACATTCTGCATGTCTTTGCAACTGTATGCCGAATAATTCAATATAATATCTTAAATATTTATCAGCAAAGACACCAGCAATGCAAAAGTTAGCAGTTTTGCATAACATGAGAATCAAACAAACCTTAAATCTTGTAAAAACTGTCAACACATTCTTTTATTTTACGTTTGCAACTTTAAAAACCTTTTCCAACAATAATATTTCCTTTATAACACAATCTGTGCTCCTTTACATTATTAATGTAGGCTGTCTGACTGTAATGCTGTTTGGTTTGAAAAACAAAATATTAGCAGAGCTGTTATACAAAAATAATTGGTCTTTAATCAGCCGTAAAATACACAGAGCTTATAAGCAAAACATATGCCCAGTGCCAAGATCGTCCATCAAAACGCCAGGGTTCACAAGAATTGAATTAAGAAATAGACTCCCATTCTCACGCACTAAAAATGCTGGGTTCCACACAATTGACTTGTGTAGGGACAACATGAAGGAATTAAGTCAATTTATTCATTATTACAAATGTATGTGGCTTGAAATAAAACATTTAAGTTGTTCCAAAAAATGCAAGAATTGTGTTGCTTTAGCTAATTTCAAATAAGTAGTTTGAACAAATCAAACATATCCTCCACTCTGACCCATATTGCATAATAAAATGTCTGACGGTAACAAGCTAAACTGATTATCCTCAATTAGTGCTGGTCATTCATAACAGAAGCCAGAAAAAGTACTGACTCCTGTGCCAGATCTGGCCACCCCAACCTCCATGAAGCAGCTCCAGCCAAGATAAAGTCTTTGATCTTTTCCCTTCAAGATAAACTGCAACCAATTCATCACCCTGCTAATGTTTAAAGCCTAGTTTAGCTCCGTTTTTATGATAAAAGTAGAGGAAAGACTACAGCATTCCAGGCACAAGTCATCAATTTAAAACAGGCCACAGGGACCTGCGAAGAGGTGCAGGGAACCCATAAACCATCCGAAGCGTGACATTTGGTGGAAATGAGGTTTACTTGCTGGTTAGAAAGTCATGAGGGTTTTTTTGAGGGGGGGACAATGAATCTAGAAGCATGCCTTATAGAATTAACCCCAGCGTCGACCCAAAGGGACACATGTCAGGGTGATCTAATGGGGTTAAAGCTCACTACAAAAAGTGACCGGAGTACGTTTACAAAGACAAAGTATCAGAAGATGAGAGGCAGTCACTTGACAGGCGCTTTTAAAGCTTCTCGGTTGGATACTGAGGATTTCGAAGGCTAACATGAGAGAGTGGGTGCTCGCCAAACAGAAGCCAAAGCAATAAGAGCAAGCGTAGGAGCAAAACAAGTGCCAAACGCAACAAAAGGTGAGCAGTCTAGCTGAAAATGCCCTGAGGAATTTTAATGTCTGAGATGTTTGTGCTCCTGAGTAAACATTAAAGCCATTACATTTGATTGCACATATTTTATATTTATTTGAATTGTTAAAAAAAAAAAAACTTGGTTTGACTACCTGTAGATTAAAGCCATAGGGATTTAAATACAGGGCCTAAAGTTAATACTTACCAAGGGAGCAATGTTAGTGAAAAAAATTGGTGCTGATGAATATACAGTATAGGTATCACTATGCTGCTTGTTTGTATTGTGTTAGTTTTGCAGATGCAGTTTAGTAAAATTATGCATTGGAAGGACATTGTATTGCAAGACATTGTATTGCAACTGCATGACTTAACATACAATCTGATATACTGATTTTTTTGCTTTGTGAATTAGCAAATTTAAAATGAAACATGCACCAAAAATTTGTAGTTTGTGATGAGAATAGTTTATACATTTATTCTCAACAAAAAGAGAAAGAAATTTTAATAATTTATTTAATTATATGATATATTTTATTATTATATTATTTATTAAATAAAAATTATATTGTAAAATGGTTGTGAGATTTTTAGTTTATAGTTCAATACTATTATTATGATATTTATACTCTGGTTAATTTTTTGTAATTTGATTTGTGAATAAATAGACTGGTACACTGTAAATACAATTAAAAAACATTGATTTGCATGTTGTTTTCCATATTTGATTTCTATGTTTCATCTTTGATTTATTTGATTTATTTTTCCCCATTTATTCATGGATTTGAACTGCATTATTAGACCATGATCTCTCATCTAACAACTTTTACCCTTTAAACTTAAAAAAGTGACTTTTAATACCATTTTTAATTGTTTTTAAGTGATATGTTTGGGTTGGTGTCGTATTTAACTGTACAAAAACCTTGTCATAAACTGCCAGTACATTTTCTTACAGGCTTTCTTTCTATACATTATTTCTTATACATTATACAATTTCAAGCTAATAAAATGTCAATAAATGTCACTTTGTTAAACTGTAGAGTTGATTTGTCTGCAGCTCTGCACAAGAAGTTTGGCCAGGGGGGAAATGATCGTGCCCAACTGAGCCTTGTTTCTCTCAAAGTTTTTTCCCTTCACTTTCGCCGATTGGTGAAGTTTGTTTCTCGCCACTGTCGCCACTGATTAGGCATTGATGGATTTGCGCTTCAGTGTTTGGGCTTTCAGCAGTGAAAATCAAACCACGCTGAACTAAACTAAACTGAACTTCAACTCTGAAAACTGAACTAATGCAGTTTCAATTTACCAGAACTTCTATGTTTCTGCTTTGACACAATCTAAATTGTAAAAGTGCTATAGAAATAAAGATGAATTGAAGTCGACAGAGCAGAGATCAAGGTCCTATAATGCAATTCACGAGAAAACACTTTTATAAATGCGGAATATTGTTAATTAACAGATATTTACTGATACTGTGCAGACAAATAAATACATGAGCAAACAAAGACATCAAGCATACATAACAGCAATAATAATAATAATAATAATAATAATAATAATAATAATAATAATAATAATGACTTGCAACTGAATGTACTTCACCAGTTTGTTCTGCCGGATTCCAATGAAATAATGCACATTTACTTTTATGGCCAATACATTTTCCCTTAAGTCATCTGCCATAACCACCTTTTCAGGGCAGCAATTTAATGGTTTGCTTTAGAACCAAAATGTATTACCCAAATCTATAATTTGTACCTAGTTTAACATTTTGAAAAGCGTCACATTAAACATACTGTGGTTTAAAACATATTATTTCCAAATTCAACCCCTGCCAACTCGAATGTCTGATTAATCTGCTTTGCTGAGCCCTAAAAGCTGCAGGATGCGGGGCGCAATAAGAATGTTCTCAATCCGATATTCGTCATGCTGATTTGTGTGATGGGAGTGAAAACTTAATAGACAATAAATGAGAAAAGAACACCTGAATCATTTTGGGGTTGTAGCGAAGTGTTTGTCAGTCCTTATAAATGAAGCGCTCGAGAAGCACTTGAGTAGATCTGAAGCAGGCTTAACTATTATTCATTATTAAAGAGCATTTTTGGCATAAAAATTGGGCTCCTAGAATAAGAGGGGCAAGTAAAATCACTCAGCCAACCAACATTTTTGTTCATTTAATGTCTACCCATCATTTAACCAAAGTGCCCAATGTTATTATTGTAATTTTCATGCAGTTGTTCCAATTATTTAAAAACCTAACATCAGATTTTTTTTTTCATTCTTGGTTTTTAAGGGGGTAAAAGGGCTTCATTAAGATATTTTAAAAGCTACAATAAATGAAAAATGCTTAGGAAACATTTCTCTACATCAGCATTATCAGGATTGGAAATAAACAAGGCCTTATAGCACGGAAATGAGCACAAAAATGTATGATAATACCCTATGAATTCAAGATTGGGAGACAAAATCTATCAGTGCCTTTTTGTCTCAAGAAACGATCACATTTTCACTTTGGCCCCAATATGCTTACTCTTTTCTATCATGTTTTTATTGAATCTATTCTATCCTTCGCTCTGGTGGCATGGTTTGGAAGTCTGCACCTTAAAAACACCTTGAGCCAGGTTATTAGGTGGTGTAGCAGGTTGATTGGTAAATCACAGCTGAGCATTGACTCCCTGTATAGTAGGTAGCTTTTATGAATTGGCCAGAACATTAGTAGCTGTAGCTCTCATCGGCTGTCTGAGGAGTTCAACCTACTCCCTTCGTAACAGCCATAGCTTTGTCCTGTCATCTATTGTCGCTCTGAATAAATTGTAATATTTTATTTATAATGTACTTTTGTATGTGTATATGTGGGTATGTATATGTGTGATTTAATGGTTTGTATCAAATGCCAAACTTTGCTGCAAAAGGAATCTACCTACGGGTACCAATAAAGTAAACTGAACTGAACTTAGTTTAGATTAGTCAATAAACATTTGGCTGAACAATGTCTGATTTTGAAATTGATGTCAACAAATAAATAAAGGTTTTAATGTGCCTGACAAATTAGACATCATCAGCCAATGAAGCATATGTGCATTTGTAAAAGCTCAAATACAGTATTATTATAGTTCATTGACCAGTTTTGGAACAAAATTAATTTACAGTTTTATTATTTTTTAAATTGTTTACACACATTTTCTGAAAGCATGTCTCATATTGTCAGAACTCTACACACAAATGTAAAAACATGGGCACAAAAATAGCATTGGGCAAAACCCTTCAATTCTCCTGCAAAATGAAACTTTACATTCAAAACAATGTAAATTCTTTTCAAAATGGTATTTTGTTTTCAAATGACACACATAAACCATTACATGAATGGACATTTATAAGAACCAGTTGATCACTGATGTGCTTAGTGTAAAACACTATGACCACTTCTTCTCCATTCATCATAATGACTTACTGTAAGCCTTTTTTTTGTTCAGTGCTACACTTACTACAGACAATACATAAGACAGCCAACATAAGTGCGTTGAAAAATATTTCTGAATATTGCTTTTATACAAACACACGATACCAATTATATTTTACTGTATTTTCCCCACAAAAACAGTGTGCACAGTGTTCATCCTAACCAATACAAAGTTGCACATAATGTGGTCTACATATACCATCCACAGAAGTAATTACTGAATACAGTTATGTGTGACAAGTGTTTACCCATGTGATGAGTTAGTATGCAAAGTAGGGCTACTGAGCTTGAGAAAACGAGATTTTCTTCATGAAAATTGTGCCAAATGCAGAGAATTGTGTGTAGTGTTTTGAAAAAAGTGTGTTTTAAACCTGCAATTTGAGTGTAAAGCAGGAATTGTGCTTGTGGTTTAACATAATTGGTTCAAGGGGTTGGTGCAACAGTTACATGTTGTAGTCAATGTGAAGTACAAGTAATTGTGTGTAAACAACTAAGAAAAACTGTAATCAAATTTTTGTGCACCCTTACTTTTTTACATTCACAAACAACTAGATTGCACGCTGCATCAAAGGAAATATATAGAAAGGAATAACATGGCAATGCAATGTCATGGCGATTCATAACTTTTGAGTTCAGTGGTTAATTGGTATGAGTTTGTATGATCTCATATATTACAGTACGATTTTCTCATCCTCCAATGACGGTTAGGTTTGGGGGTGGGGTTTGGGGGACCTTCTAAAAATCATACATTTTCATACAAATTAATCCACTTTTCTGACATTACATAAAATAGTTACATTTCCTTGTGAGATCAGGCTGAATAAGGACACTTTAATTCTACAAATGAAACCAATGCATCATTTGTTAGTGAAATTTGTTAATAAAAAAAGTTATTTCAGACTCTATTTCAGCCAGTCGTGAACAGGCAAACTATGCAAAGAATTTCAGGTTTAAATCAGAGGTGCTTTTAGAGCTTTCAGCTTACTTTAGTAAAGGCCAGCTGTAAATATAGCTCTCAGGTTGGCTGCAGAGATCACGCAGACCTCTGGATATCTACTGATAAGCAGGAATAATCAAAGCTGAGCAGTCTTACTGTCCTGCTCTCTAAAAAGATCCTCACCCTGACGTTGACAAAGAACATGACAAGCCCTGTGACCTGCTATAAAATGCTTGTTTGTCTACTTGAGCTTTTACAAAAGCTAAATACATCCTTCTATTAAACAAAAACACATCGTATAATTAAGCAATGTTTTTAATACAGGTAATGCTTAGTATTTCTGAACGTTACTGTAAGGGAGCTGAAAATAAACGTAAAAAAGTTTGAGATGTCAGAGGCTGAATTTCATTTCCAAACTTGCTTACTAGGCCATTTTATTTTCGCCACTTTTTCTTTCCACAGTCAATATATTGATCTGATGCTGGAATGCTGTCAGGAACATATCAAAAATGAAGGTGCACAGCTCCTTCGGTTCACAAGGCTGAATGTGCCATTCCTTGGCAGAACGCCTGACTCGGAGGATAAGAAGAGATAAATCCAGACACACTCCTCTCCCTTTGGGAATGTTCATAAACATGTGGGACAGAACTTGCTAGTGTGCAATTTGTGTGAAGCTTTTGACTTTAAATATCCCAAACAAATGCCATCAAAATCATAATAAAAACAAGTGTAATATTTAGATTGCTAATTATATTTGACCTAATTGCAGATTTAATGAAATTTAAACAAATGTTTACCTTTAAGCAGAATCATTTAATCACTTTCATCAGTCATTTACTTAAAGTCCATGTGAATTCAAACAATGTTTATTTCGCTTTTGTTTTATTTTTTGGTGAACAATTAATGTAATTTATTAATTCCAAAAAAAAAAAAAGAAATTTTTAGTCAAAGTCTGATCGTTTGCTTCTGTATTTGAAGTGTATTTCCATGGATGTCAGCTTGACAGTTTCAACCCCAATATTCTTTACACCTCTCTAACCGTTAGTTTGCTGTGGTGGAATGATGCGCAAAAAGAAAAACACGCCCCCTACTTAATATTCAGAATCAGTTGGAGGTACATCAACGATCAATGTATGGAAGAAAAACAATTTCCACTTCATGCGGACTTTAATAGAGCTATATGGAAGAGTTTTTTTTTAAATGTGTCATGCAAAGAAAAGGAATGTACTCAAACTACAGACTTACATATTCAGATCTATGCTTTAAAACAAACCATTCAAACCATCACAACAATGTAATAGTAATTGCCTCAACTGTCAACACTGCCAGTGAACTGCAGAGTTACAGAACATATTTTATATATTAAAGTACTCTCAGTAGCATTGACAGCACTGTGGTATATTGTTGTAAATGCATTTCCAATGTCTTTTTACTCAATTATTAAACAAATGAACTATGCTTTAGTATATTGTGGCATCTCGTTCAGTCTTTTGTACATTACGTGAGCACAACTGTCATCATGACCAATAATTTGCTTGCTGCAGTTCACCTGTTGGCCACTGGTGTCGCTAATAACAGAGTTATGAATTCTACACACGGCACATAAGAAGAGAGTCAAATGTGGCTTGAGTTAGCAGTGAGTAAAACACTTCATATTCATGAAACACACTGGCTACAGTTACTCTCACTTTCACACCCAATATTATGTATTATTTTGTCAGGATGTTGACACTCCTTGACAGTCTGTGTGTGTGTGTGAGCTTATGAATACTGCCCTTTATGCCAGCTATGCAGTGGAGTACAGCCAACTCCCACCTTTTAATTTAAGGTGGAGGAAAAAAGAAAACAAAGTATCAGATGCTCTTTGTGACTTCAGTGTCTAAGTCTTTTTATTTAATGGCTTGGCTCTGAAAGAAACTACATCCATGCATGTGCTACAGTATAATACAGTTTAATGCACTTTCTGGGACCGCACTGGACTCGCATTTACACTAAAGTTGTTTTTAATCTATAACTTTAAATTAAACCCCGTGTTTGGCTTGTATGAGGTTTCATTGCTCATTTCTCTGTTGATTTGGCGCTTGGTTGTGTTCGTTAGTTGAGTAACTATTTGAAGCTTGTAGTAAAGCGAGCGCTGGTGTTGGGGTGGGGGTGGAAGCAGAAGGTCGTGGATGGTCTCTCCCCTCATCCACTTGCACAAAGGAGGGCTTTCTTTCCTCGTCCTTTTGCTTTCTTAACTCCTGTTGCCATTAAACCCCCAGCTCTCCACGGTTCATTGAGAAAACAGTACCTAACCAGTGGAGCACCGTTGCTTGAGTTGGTTTAAAAACACAGTAGGAGGACTTCAGCAGACCACACCAAAACCGTTTCAGGTCTGATCCCTCTGGGCAGGGTAACCAGAGAGTTTTACCTCCAGCCATGTCAAAGGAAAGGGGTCGGGTTTAAACTGAGGGCATGTTTATACCACAACAATGTATTCTAAATAGAGATTATGGTTTAAAAAAAAAATTGTAATACTCGTTTGCAATACTCATTTTTAAAACAGCCACATAATTATAATTACAAAATTTCAATCAATTTCACTAGCAGTACTCAAAACCACAAAACGGAAGCCTCTTAACATAGAATGTAAGATTCTTTTGCTTTAATGTCACTAAAATGATGAAATGTTGCAGTTTTAATAGGTTTCATAGGGACATTTTTGCCTGTTGGTCCTTAGAGGAATTATTATTATACCTAGTGTACGAATGTAGCTACCTACCTATCTCTCAACCTAAATAAATAAATCCTTTTGCCAAAAATGTCCATGACGATGCACAAGGGTTAAGACCCTAAGATATATTTGTAAAAATATCTTTCTGGTAACAGAGATAAACTGTTATTTTCCTTTCAAATTCTTTAAATGTGCTCCTCTAACCTAATAAAATCACATTAGCAAGATATTATTGTAACTTTATCCTCACATTTTACCTCAAATAAAGTATGAACTTCTTCTTTCATTACTAACACTGTTTTTGTTTGTGGTGAATTTGACCCTGGTAAAAATGCACTATGGAAAAACACAACGAAAGACCCCCTAACACGAGAGCTATCAAGATCTTTACAGCAGAATATCAACATCAACTAGGTTTTATTTACTTCCAAGTTCAACACAGTTGTAATATGTTTTATTTTCTCAGGATCATTAGAAGGTCGTAAGCACAAGCCACAAAATGTTTCGCTTTGCATTTCCAAAATTAATAGAAAACCATGCTAAAGTCAAGGTTTGCTTTTCCCACATAAGAACAATGCCAACAACCAACATTGGAGACCACGAACTGCGTGACTGCTCCTGAGTGCAGATGGTAAACATTAAAAGCAATATAGCATTCTCATAAATGAAAAGAGTTGTTTTTCTCACAGTGGTTTTCTGTTAAGTCCTCAGATGTAAACTATGCAGTGTATGTAATTGGCAATTAAACAGAGGTTAACGGGGACCACGGTGCATGTGTGTGGTTGGATACAGCACGCATATGTTGCAGGTGGCTCTTGTTTTTGCTTTGTAGTAGCAATGCGCAAAATGAGGATCACTGCCATCATGCGTCTCTGGAAGTCTTAAAGGGACATGGTTAAAATTGCATTTTAGCTTAGGTGGTTGTAAACAATTCTGCTTGTTAAATAGCTTCTCACCAAATAAATAAATACATGGCCATGTGGTACTGCTCTGAATTGATTTGGTTTATTCACAACTTTTGCTCCACTAACAAGAAAAACTGTCCATTTTATTCAGTTAATATGCAACCACAATGTTCAAAAAAATTAGCCTATATGAACACAGACAAACGCTACAACGATAACACTGTACTGCTATCAAAAGTCTTGAAGTAATTCAATCTCTAAATGGGTTTAATTTGTGGTGCTTTTTTGTTTTATTTTTTCGGTTTGGCCCTTGTTTTGAAGCACCAGCTGGCATTAATCTGGTGAATAAGTGTGTATGGTTTAAAATGGTATTCAAATGTTTTTAAATTGAATTAACACTTTTTCATTCATACAAATATAATAATGGTATGTAATTGCTTCTCACTGACCTAGTTTGCTAAGCCCAGCCTAATTAACACACAAAACACAAGTGATTCACTCGATCTGGTTCACTGAATCAGTTGCTCACTGCCACAACAGAGTGCATGCAGAGCGCCCAGCCGTATTTCCAAAAGTATTTTCCCATACATTTATCATTGCTAACATGCTATAGGCCATGATCCAAACCATCCAGCAACAAAGTGTAGCACAACATTACAAACATTAATTTAAAGCAGAAAAGTAACAAAAAATTGGACAAAATCCCAAACACTGCAAATGACACAATGACTGAGAAATAAAAAGTACTATTTGTTGGTATAAGCTGTTGTAAGAATCAATATGGATCAAATGATCTTACATCTAGGGCCTGACTGTTTCTCTTCTTTGGATAAGTCAAATTTACAAATGAATTTTGCAATGCAATTTCATTTAAAAATTAGCTTGAAAATCACAAACCAGACAATGACAATGACAGTTTATTTGTATAGCACAATTAAAAACAACCCAAAAGTTATTGTGAAGCAATGTGCTTCACAATAACTAAAAACCACAAACAACAAGAATAAGTCAAAGACAAAAAGTTTAAAAACTAAAATACAAAAACTAACAATGATGATAATAATAAAATAATGAAAACATTTACCTGCTCAAAACCAGTAAAAATATGAAATAAAAACCAGTTCCTGTCTTATAAAGCTTTGCCAAATAGGAACAACTT
Organism: Danio albolineatus; assembly: GCA_903798035.1. Taxonomy (NCBI): domain Eukaryota; kingdom Metazoa; phylum Chordata; class Actinopteri; order Cypriniformes; family Danionidae; genus Danio; species Danio albolineatus. The sequence goes on along the minus strand of CAIGQQ010026964.1, from coordinate 9,705,171 downwards.
TGTAAACAAACAGAGATGGTGCCAATCTAATGGAAATGGGCAAATCATTCCAAAGTTTAGTAGTAGCTACAGAGGAGGCTCGATCACCCCTACATTTAAGCCTAGACTTACAGTAGGAATCAACATAAGTCTCTGATTTGATGAGCAAAGTGATCTGGATGGATGGAGCTCAGTCAAAAGGACTGAAAGGTAAGATGGACATCACTATATTGAGTCTTGTATGTGCTGATCAGTATTTGTTTGTTGTGAAATAAGTTAACAAGGTACGATTTTGTTTTTAATATATTTATTTATCAGGATAGTTCACCATAAAACGAATATTTATTAACTACACTACCGGTCAATTTAAAATTTTAAATAACTGCTGTCTTATTGTATGTAGTTTCAAATAAAAGGATTACTCCAGTCATTATTGCTAATTGTCATTATTGATAATCACTATTAGAGTGATGTCTGAAGGATCATGTGACTTTGAAGACTAGAGTAATAAAGCTGAAAATTCATCATTAAAATCACTAGAATAAATGATTACAATAAATTCTAAACTACTTTTGAACAGTTACTCTATAGTGCAATAACATTTCACAATTTTTACTATATTTTATTATTAAATAAATGCAGCCTTGGTGAGTAGGATCAGCTTATTTAAAAACATTTAAAAATCCTACTGACCACAAACATTTGACCGGTAGTGTATTTGTTCTCCCTTAAGTGGTCCCTCAACCATAGAAGTCAGAGGTTTCAAGTTTCAAATATTTTTCAAGGTATCTTTTGTTTTCAGCAGAGAAGAGAAACTCAAACAGGTTTGTGACAAGTGAAGGATAAATAAACGATGATGGAATTTTCAGTTTTGAGTGAACTATCCCTTTACACAGTGAAATAATGACGTAAAAGTAAAGTAAAAATACTATGATTTACCACTATTTTGATGTTGTCAGAAAACAGAATTACGAGATAAGTCAACAGTGTTTAAGAAACACTTTAAGGTCATTTAAATCATGAGTTGAGGATTATCCCTTTTTTGTTTAAGTCAGACACGGTGACAGTGCTAATCTCAAAAGTAACAAGTCAAATCCCAGAGATTGGTTTTAATGGGACTGTGTTTTTTGTGGGAGTGCGGCTGTCATTGAGCTTGATTGAATGTATTTACATTAACATTGGGAATGCGTGTAGGAACTCTAGCAGCGAGACCAGGGCATTGAGCTGTGGTTTAATGCCTCTCCATGACTCCTAATAAACTAAATCAGCCATGAATTCAAGCTGAATCTAAGCTTTCTAAATAGTGCAACCCTTGTGATCTTGCAAAACATATGCTGATGGTGGGCGGCAATCAATGGCATTCTTGGGGTGTTTCTAAGTGTAAAATAACAACATACAGAGAACACACACAACTAAATCAAACAAGACACCATGACCCGCTGGTGTTAGGATGGCAGGTCAAGACAGAAAGAATGTAAACACACTTGAACTCCAGAAAAGGCAGATTCAGGGAAACGCGGCTGCTGTGTAGCGTTCACACTCTTTTGATTTAGGAGGATTTGTGAAAGATTAGTTACAGGAACCGTTCAACCGTTTATTCATGAATTAGACTGATCGGATTTGTGAGTTGACACAATTGCAATCTTTGGTTCACATCTCAAAGGCAGAAAAATTTCGTAATGTTCTACATTCTTTTTGCAGGTGTTATCAGGACAATGCACGAGAATTATTCTAAATGAACAAACCCATGTGCTTATGTAAAGTAGTGAATGAATGGACGTAGAGAACATCTATAATTTAGTTTGTGTGCTTTAGAACGCAGTGACGTATGAATAACTTGTTTTGCTTTTTTACCACATGTCTTCTTAACGATCCCGTGTTTGGTCAGAAGGCGGAGAGTAGGTGGGCCTTTTGTGGCGGTTTGAATACATTCTGCCACGTCTTTTTGCCAGGGTCATGATTTTCCCGCATAATTGGGTTATTTTGATAATGCAGCCATGGGAAAAAATTATAAAGCAGAGAGGTTGATTGTTTGAAAAGTAAAAATAAATTATTTTAATTATGTGCAGAGATGCTTGGCATCAACACCTGTCAACCTAAGTGTTTCTGAAAGAGTGAGAAACGGAGAAAGGTTTATGAGGGGTTTCTTTAAGGTTGGTTCACAACTTGGAAGATTCGCATTGTAATTGCATAATAATGCCTCTATGCAGACAAAATGAGTACATGTATGATGTAAAATGTAAAAAATGATGTAAAGGTCTTGACTGACATCAGAAAAGACTTTTTAAAGTTACTGGATAACTATGTGTAGAATATGAATATAATTTGGAAAATGAATGTGCAACATGTAAAGCAGTTTTACTGACATGGCATTTTAGTAAATCTCTAAACCACATCTTGATCTTCTGTAAATCTGCTTTGCAACTGTGTGTATTGTAAAAAGTGCAATATAATTAGCTTAACATTGACTTGACTTTTATGGATATACTAAGATGAATACTAAATTAGTGTTCATTTCTTTTGTGTGAGGTTTAAGGTTTCATTCATACATTTCAAGGATCTGGGCCAGATGAGCATCTACCAGAAAAAACAATCTTTGGCCATCAAAATCCAGTTTCCTGCAATGTTTAGCTGCAACCTTAATCAAATATGCATGAATAAACTAATCAAGGTATTCTGAATCAGGACATTACAAGAGCAAGTCAGTTTGTTCATTGTTGGAGCTAAATATCTGGATCTGAAGGGTCCACTCAACAATATGAAAACAATCTGATCATCAAATAAGTTTCAACTACTTTACCTCTGCAAAGGGTCAAAATTGGACAAGGTCAAATCATTTTAGACCTTGTTCATACATGTCTTCTGAATCATCACAATCTGGTTGACAAATTGCATCTTAAAGGAACACTCCACTTTTTTGCATAAAGGCCCATTTTACAAGTCACCAGTTAAAGAGTTGAATTCAGCTAATCTCCAGGCCTGTTGGCTACACTTTTAGCTTAGCTTCACATAAATCACTGAATCAGATTAGACAGTTAGCATGTCAAAATTAAAAAAGGCTTGTTTCCTATTTCAAGTTCGACTCTTCTGAGAGTATATAGTTCCTTATTGGCCTAGAAAAAAGCGACTTTTTAATTTCCATCAGACTTACAGTAGTACACAATGCAACTATACAAGAGTCAAGAGTCTAAACTCTTTAGATTTTTTTAAGCAAGATGCTAATGGTCAAACCCGATGCAAAGATTTATGCTAACCTACAGTAAGCTAAAAGCACTCACACCAGACCTAGTGTGTATGTAGTGCTTAGGATATATGGATGTCCAGTATGTGTTTTTTTGGTTTTTCTTGAGGTCAGAATACAACTTCGGGTCAGTAAATGATCATTTTTGTCTGTTTCCTTTTTTTACTTGAGCATTTCTCAGAAATCTCCGTGAATCCTCTGAGAAGAATGTGACTCCCACAGCACCCCCAGTATGTGACGAGTTGTGTACCACAGCTTTTGTTCACTGATTGCAAATAAACTGTCCCCTCAGGAATTTTAATCTGTTGTTCAAAGTCCGGGGACTTAACAGTGCTTTCAGTTTCAAAATTAAAGTCATGAAGATCCAGTTTTGGCTAAAGTCTAAAACAAGTTTGAAGGAAGTCTGAGCATGTAATGCAGAGTACAGTCAAACAGAAACTGAAAAATGCTGCCTGTGGTTGCATGACATTAAATCGCAATGAATATTAACATCACTCTGAAAGTAAGTTCACAAACTTCTCCAGCTTTCTGTGGTAGACAGACATGGATAAAGAGCGATTTCAATCTGTCTGAGGTTGGTAAAAATAAAATATTACTATAACGTGCTGGGTTACAAAATAAAGAGATCAAACTGTGGAAGCGAGTTCAAAACACACCGCTAAATGCATTCACACGCTTTTTCCTCAAGTCTGGTCAAGAAGAAAGACCTCATTCAAACTAACCTTGAATATCTGATCTCCTGTTTGTTTGAGTTCTTACATTACCATTGTCATAAGTGAGACACCAACAAAATATCATATTCCTCAGTGCATAAGAACTGATGACTAGTGATGCTACTAGCCTTTTTTGCTGAGGCTGTTATTCTGGTCTACTAGAGCGAAAATCTCTTTGATGGTTAGGGTAAGTTAGGCTAGGTTAGGTCATGTCTCTTAGCAGACTGGATCCTCCCTTCGGCATTGCTTTGAGATCACAGCAATTAGATCAGATGCTATCTTAGCAACCTTGAGATCAGAGGAAACTGTCCAGTGAAGATCTGGGACAGCTTGGGTTTCCTCTTCCTCTTGGTCTATTTTAGAGTGTTTCAAACCAGTTTCAGAACCTTTTTTGTGTGAAGTTTTATGGCTATAACATTAAAATATACAATAAAAGATTCTTTTTTTAATTACATTTTACTCATGACTTCATAAATAAAGATGACTTTTAGATGTTTATACATTTACATTTCTATTCATTTATCAGACAATTTGATCCAAAGTGACTCATACACATATATTACATATATATAATTGTTTAAATAATATAAATATTTAATCGTAGGTGCAAATAACAAGTTACAATTTAATTTGTATGTATTTCAGGGGTTTTCAAACTAGGAGTAGATTTTTTAAAAATAAAATACATAATATTTCAGGAAGTCTCAAACTGATGAAGTGAAAAGGTAGTAAGGAAAAACTGCTAGAAATTCAGCAGTAAAATGTCATAACTGGACAATATAATATAATATAATATAATATAATATGGGCGCCACGGTGGCGTAGTGAGTAGCACGTTCGCCTCACAGCAAGAAGGTCGCTGGTTCGATCCCCAGCTAGGCCAGTTAGCATTTCTGTGTGGAGTTTGCATGTTCTCCCCGTGGTTGCGTGGGTTTCCTCCAGGTACTCCGGTTTCCCCCACAGTCCAAAGATATGCGGTACAGGTGAATTGGGTAAGCTAAATTGTCCATAGTGTATGTGTGTAAATGAGAATGTATAAATGTGTTTCCCAGAGATGGGTTGTGGCTGGAAGGGCATCCGCTGCGTAAAACAAATGCTGGATAAGTTGGCGACCCCGGATTAATAAAGGGACTAAGCCGAAAAGAAAATGAATGAATGAATGAATAATATAATATAATATAATATAATATAATATAATATAATATAATATAATATAATATAATATAATATAGGGGCACCACGGTGGCGTAGTGAGTAGCACGTTCGCCTCACAGCAAGAAGGTCGCTGGTTCGAGCCCCGGCTGGGTCAGTTGGCATTTCTGTGTGGAGTTTGCATGTTCTCCCCGTGGTTGCGTGGGTTTCCTCTGGGTGCTCCGGTTTCCCCCACAAGTCTGTGTGTGAATGAGAATGTATGGATGTTTCCCAGAGATGGGTAACCGCTGCATAAAACAAATGCTGGATAAATTGGTGGATCATTCCGCTGTGGCGATCCCAGATTAATAAATGGACTAAGCCAACAAGAAAATGAATGAATGAATAATATAATATAATATAATATAATATAATATAATATAATATAATATAATATAATATAATATAATATAATATAATATAAGTAAAAGAATGAATGAATGAATGAATGGATGTATGAATGAATGATTAAGTTGAAAGCTAAAACAATTCTCGAGGCACGTAAAATTGAAAGCAGAGCGTGGTTCCTTCCTGTGTGTGTGAGGGAGAATGAGAGCACGCGAGAGAGAGAGAGCGAGAGAGAGAGAGAGAGAGAGAGAGAGAGAGAGAGAGAGAGAGAGAG
>CAIGQQ010026964.1:9678712-9699415 GCA_903798035.1 Danio albolineatus | reverse complement strand
GAGAGAGAGAGAGAGAGAGAGAGAGAGAGAGAGAGAGAGAGAGAGAGAGAGAGAGAGAGAGGGAGTTTTGGATCCGCATCTTTTCAGGAGTTTTCACATTATGACGATAAAGGAAAAAAACCGGACACTTCTCATTAGCGTTTGACTGCGGAGCGTCTGTCAAGTGGAAAATGACGAGCACATATTTTACGATTAATGGACACTGTGCAAAATTATGACACCGGTGTATAAACAGAGACCACTCTTAGAACTTTATGAATCCTATCAGCGCTGAACATCATCGACTTATAGAGAGTTGGTGGGACTGCTAGACTGCACCTACCGGCGGATTTCTACTTTTAGTTTTTAGTTGTAAGCTATGGCACTATATTTTGTTTACTTGTCCACTCTTTTGGCGCTGATTTTGCCTGGAGATAATTGGGCAGCGGGAACTTACGCGTCTCGATACACTCAACATGTGGATGAGAGTCAGTCTGGAGCAGCAGCACAGGGTGGATCCAAAGTGACCAGCAGACATAGGTAAGACTTAACCAATGTCTTTATTTAACAACAATTGCTAATTTAATAACCATATTTAGTCAGATTTGTGTCTAACTATGCTAAATATCAATAGGTTATTAGAAACTTTATGATGATATGATTACATTTATTGTCTTAATGCCCTAAAGATTGAAAAATAAAAATAAAATCACATTTATTCTACTGTGTTATACACTGTAAATAAATGCTGGGTTTCACACAGTTCCTTTATGCTGTCCCAACACGAATCAATTAAGTTAACTTAAATGTTTTTACAGTGGATATAATACATAAAACAATTAAGTTGTCCCCCCAAAAAACTCAAGAAATTTGTAGATTCAGCTCATTTTAAATATATTAGTTTGAACAAGCAGCAAAATACATTTTAAGATTGCATAAATGAGAGCAGAATTAAATATCTAGCACTAATTTAAGCTTTAACAGTTAAAATGTAGCAAATTGTGGTTACATCTTCAACTACCATTATATTCATGCCATTTCGTTCTTTAAATGATCACAGAATCGAATATCTTGAGCTATTTGGGCAAATCTGTAGAGGTTTATTAAAACGTGGGGCATTTATCTCTGTTAAAGTTGAAAATTGTGAATATAAAAGTTTATCTGTCTTTAAAAAACATACACGTTATAGTCTGTTGTCTGGATTGAATCTGCATTTTCTAAAGTTGAACACTTTATGCCAACCAACAGCACTTTGTTAAATCATGTACTATTGCAAACATTGAGACAGGTCTTTTGTATTCGCATAGTGTCCATTACACTTGTATTACACTTAACTGTCCATGGTGATGTTGCAAATACAAAGTCATCCTGTAATAAGTTTGCTGCTCTCTAGTCAGTAAAGCTAGCATGAAATCCCAAACTCTTGCCCTGCAGTGAGCTACGGTAAGACACGTCTGCCCTTTTTTGGCCTTACAAAGCAGACGTCAATGCATGTGCAATGGGACAGAGGCCAAACGGTGAAGACCTTAAGTGCACTTATCCTGGCATTAGCACAACCCAGTGGAGCACAGAGGTTTTGCACAGCACTGTTTGGGAAAGAATGTGTTGGCCCCTGGCACCGCTGCTTAAGACTGTCTGTTTGAACTCCGTTTTGTTTTTACAGATGTGTGAAATATTACACAACTTGTGGTAGCCGGAATCCTCCTACACACTGTGTCCCTTGTTTCCTGTCTGACCCGGTATCTAAGATGATATCAGTAGCCTTTCTATTTTTGATTGAGTTGTAATGTGACCTGCAGTCCACATTATGGCTCATAAACAGCTGGTATGCACAGATGCTTTCAATATACAACAGAAGTAATGTGCCAATAAAATGGATATTTTTTGCTGACGAATAAGTTATGAAGCTATTTCTTCAAAACAGATGTGTGATGATGAGTAAAAGAGATATTACGTCCTCAATAACATTAATGTTACTGTAAGCTTTTCATATTAGGAACACATTAGATTGAAGTTTACCTTAGAATTTTCTGTTAAATTTGTACCTATATGTCGACTATCTGTCATTAGACTGTAAAAAGTGATTAGCTGACTTCAAATGAAGTGAGAAACCCATTGCTTTAAATTAAATGAACTGCGCAGAATTATAAAAATTAAGTCAACTAAAAAATTCCAAGATACAACAGGCTTACTCAATTTTTTTTAATAATGCTGAACGCTGCTGCCAGGATTTTTACCAGAACCAGTAAATCACATCACACCTGTCCTCAGGTCTTTACACTGGCCGTCAGTTACATTCATAATAGATTTTAAAGTATTATTACTTGTCTGTAAATCACTAAATAACCTAGGACCTCAGATATGTTCACTGAATTCAAACCTAACAGGTCACTCAGATCTTTGGGATCAGATAAATTAGAAATTCCAAGAGTTCATTCAAAGCAGGGTAAATCGGCCTTCAGCTACTACGCCCCCCTCTGGTGAAATCAGCTTCCAGAGATGATCAGATGTGCTCCAGCATTAGGCACATTCAAATCAAGACTGAAAACACATTGCTGAATGAGCACTGTGCTACACCTGACAGATTACATTATTATGTCTTTCTTTTATTTGCATTATTTTAAAACCTGCTTACTATATTTTAATCTGTTGTTAATAATTTAAATTATTTGTTGTTCAAAAACATGCCTCTTTTATACCTGTTTATGTAAAGCACTTTAAATTACCATTATGTTTGAAATGTGCTATATAAATAAGCAAGGGGTTTACTCGTGTTTTTAAAGTAATTACTTTCAATATGGTTTAGAATATTAATTGATTGCTTTATAAATGTATGTATATATATATATATATATATATATATATAGTCCCAAACATACATTTTCTGTTAGTACAGACTTAATTCTCTCTACTGTATATTATTTATTATACAATATATTGTTTCAAACTTCTAAAATGTTTGTAATAGTGCACTCAAAAATTATTTTTGCTGCTTGTTCGAAAATGAGTTCAATCAACACAGTTTTTGAGTTTTTTTGGGACAGCTTCAGTGTTTTATGTTCAATTCACCTTAGATATGTAAAAACAATTACAATAACTTCATTGATTTGTGCAGCGACATGGTGGCTCAGTGGTTAGCACTGTCGCCTCACAGCACGAAGGTCACTGGCTTGAGCCCCGGCTGGGTCAGTTGTCATTTTTGTATGGACTTTGCATGTTCTCCCCGTGTTCACGTGGGTTTCCTCGGGGTGCTCCGGTTTCCCCCACTGTCCAAAGACATGCACTGTAGTTGAATTGAATAAACTAAATTGACCGTAGTGTATGTGTGTAAATGAGTGTGTATGGATCTTTCGCAGTACTGGGTTGCAGCTGCAAGGGCATCTGCTGCGTAAAGCATATACTGGATAAGTTGGCGGTACATTCCGCTGTGGCAACCCCTGATGATTAAAGGGACTAAGCCAAAGGAAAATGAATGAATGAATGAATAATCTATTCATGCCGGGACAGCATAAATGAACTGTGTTGAACCCATAATTTTTTACAGTGTAAACTGCAGAGTTGAATTTTCAAACTTTAATTGTCGACAGAGCAAAGATCTACATCCCATAATAATTCATAAACATAAATAAACATAAAGTTTTAAAGAACAAAGTCTGGCTTGCCTTTTAAATCTCTTTAAACAATTTGGTTTAAATGTATTACTTAAACTCTAAGCATTACCTTTTACTATTTTTTCTTTTATTTTTGCCAGATGCTTACCTTGCACTTTGATGCATTGCCCAGAGTCATAAACAAGTAGTTCCTGCTATGACATACTATCACAGTGCAGCAACTTTGTTAGTTTCATCTGTGATGTAAAGTGTATACTTACATGTAAGTGGCCTTAGGAAACGTGTGCAGTGCTTGCTTGTCCAGAGTGTGTTTAAGTATCTCTTAAAACAGTTTGCTGAGCTCAGCTTTTATGTAAATCATCTGGATTTCAAATGGGAAATACACACTTTCTTACATCTAAACTATAATTGCAAACATTTGTGTAATTGGATATAATAAGTAAATATGATAGGGGAGCAATGTAGGGACACTGACCAAAGCAATGCTAAAATCTTTGTATGGGAAATTGAATGTATTTGGCTTTGATATAGATTTCTGTGGTTCTGCAGATTAATGATCTGTTGGTCTTACTCAATGTGAAAAGTCAGCAAATAAAGCTGGATATACATACTGCGTGATTTGGTATTTTTAAGACAAATTTTGCAAATCTTTTCTTTCAACAGCTAATTAATGGAAATTGCAATTCCATTTCGCGATGTCTTGTGCAATGTGGCCTCTTCTATGAATAAGAAAAATCAGCCAATTATATATTGAACAGCTTTAATGATGGAAAGAACTACTGTCTAAATGTCCAAATCAATAATCTAAATCTATTTATTTATTTAAAGTCATTGATTGTATGGCATCTATAGAAAAATATTTTATGTTCGCTGTAAATTACCCATACAAATTATTTTGGGAGCAAAGAGAGTCTGACTCGCAGAAGTATGCCGTTAGCAGAGCTTCATGGGAGGTGGTGGTGATCTCTTCTGACACTCTTTGTTCTGCTGCAACTCTCTGATTGTTTTTTTTTTGCATGGATAATGGAAACAGATGGGTTCTAAAAAGCATGCACAGTACAATCAAATAACAACCTCAGAGCTCATAACAGGTCTGTCTTTAACAAGTTTATCGTTGTTATAATAAAGGATCATTTCCAGACTGCTCCAAATTCTATTATTAAAGATACAACATGACTTAAATGAACACTTCACTGTTTTTGCAAAAAGGCTATTACAGCTCCCCTAGATAAACAGTTTATTTTTCAATCCATTCAGTCGAGCATAGCTTATTAAGATTAGCTTTTAGCATCATGCTCAAAAACTTCTAAAAATTTTTGAGACTTTTCCTATTTAAAGTTTGACTATACATTGTGTACTAAAACTAATGGAAAATGAAAATAGCAACTTTTCTCAGTACACAATGTAACTACAGAGGAGTCAAGCACATGGGAAAATGATCAAAACTCTTCTTAAATGCTGCTAATGGTTTAATCCAATTCAGTGATCTATGCCAAGCTAAGCTAAAACTGCTCCTGCCAGACCGGGGGGATCAACTATTGGATTTAAAAATGGTAAAACTCACCTGTTTAACTGTAAAATTTCCTATTTCCAAAAAAAGTAAATATTCCTTTAAGTATATGGTGTATGAAAGCCATGAGAGCACACCTTCTTTGATAGTCTGTAGGCTTTAGATTGCATGCATTCCCTCTTTTGGCCTAAAACAAAAGGAAAACTTCTACTATTTGTGCTTTGTTTGTATGGATAACTCAATTATCCTGTAGGCATACCCACGGTTTCCCTTTTGAGTGTGTGTTGCCCTATTGTTGTTTTTTGTATTACTTAGTCTCCTGCTATTATTTCCATGCCTCTTTCTTTTTTCTGCTTGAGATGTTGATGTGATACTTCAGTCCTTGCCAGATTGGGTTCTGTGGATTTTTCTCCTGTCAGAGGAGAGTGTTTATATTCAGCTGCCTTAAGCTGGACGTTCTTGACTATGAGTGTTTCAGGTCTTATTCGTGCGTCTGGGTCTTAATGTTTATGACTAAGCAGTGAATTTGATTCTTGTGTAAAATTAGATGCTGGCAGGTGGAGTGTTGTAAAAAATAATTAGAAGACTGGAAGGGTTTACAGACAGAGTTTGTTCCAAAATCTGCTCGAATGCTGCTACTTAAACTGGGAGCAGGAATACATGGTACAAGAATGCTGGACATTGGAACCCAAATGCTTAAGAGTGATCTGGTACAAAAAGGAAAGGATTTGTGTACATTTGTGGACAAAGAATCCATTGTGACTCCAAAGTTTTTGTTTACTTTTCTGCTCTCAAATTTGATAAAGCTGGGAACCATGATTTCCTTTTTTTCTAATTGGTATGCATGGACCCAAGCCTTTGTCCTTCGTTTTTTTAACCACCCCCACAGAGTAAATCTGAAACAATGGCTCACTGTTCTGTCGCTGCCATACTTTTGTTTGTATATCCCAATTACCACTTCTATATGTGCCCTATTTACTGCTTCTATACACATTGTATTTTTCACAAGCCGATCTGGAAGTCTATTAATGTTGGTTTAAATGCCAGTACACATTCTCTTTTATCACTCGCATACACACATAAACATATCTTTACATTCACATATTACAAAAATAACCTTATTTGTATTCACAATGTATGATTAAACATTAGACTTTAACATTTAAGTTCGCAAAAACACAAATAGATGCCACACGTGCCTTATCTGAGGTTGAGAAGGGTGTTGGATTTTGGACAACCGCAGTTGTCTGTGGTGAAGATGCCCCTGTTGAACTTGTGTACTCAGTGTCTGGGCCTCATTTGTTTGTATGTGTGAGAGCAGTTGCACTTGATGCATTGAGACATTCCCGACTTGTGATAACGAATGATTAACCAGACTCAATGAGTTATTGTGATGAACCAGAAGCTTTGGATTTAAGCCTGGTTTCGATCGCATCTAAGAAAACTCCCCAGCATCATTTATCACTTTAATCAAAAATGAGTTCTTAAATCAAACAGCACTTCAAGGTGTTGCCGAAACTACATTAAACTCTAATATGAAGGTGCATTACTAGAACTCCACATGAACAAAAAAGGATCTTTTGTTACAATTTTTTAAAATCTTCCAAATATAAATGATAAAACGTGCAGTATTATCATTTTTTATGTGAAGTACTTATTTGAAATACAGCTTCTAATGTGGGCGCAGAGCAGATGTATATCTGTGAGCAGGATGGGGATCTCCATCCCCTCATTCTCTGACAGGATGGGTGGACGTTTAAAAACCAAGTATCAACAGAGTGACTGAAAACCAAAGGATATATTATGTTTTATTTCGCATGAAGAATCATTAAAGACACAGCGTGTAATTTTCGTCACTAAAGGGAGCATAGTCACAACAAACAAAGGTGTAGTTTGATGCCGCCTTGACTGAGTGTTGAAATCAAGGTAGTCGTTGTCTTCATTACATCCTTATAGGGACTTATTATTTCTAATTAGTATGAAGCAGAGTAAGGCTGAAAGCTGTTAAAGTGAAACAAGGCCACTTCCGCAATTGCACTGAGAATGAAATATGACCGCAACAGGTCACAAAAGCAGCAGAGCTTTTATTATGCCACATTTGACCGCACATTTTAAGGTTCTGTTATAAGGCTGCTCTGTGCAGTTTAATAAAATGCACAACATGCTAAAGTGTCTTTTATATTTTAAATTAGGGTGTGTGGTGTCATTAGCATGGCTCCAAAGGACATGGTCTGTGTCACTAGTTAAAATTGCATACATTTCAGGATTTGAATATTCTTTAAAACTTGTATAATGCAAGTACATAAGTCAGCAAAATATATAACAATGTTTTAGTTGTTTCTTTGGATATTTTAATGACAAAACCTTTCAAGTTGTGCCTTTAAGATTACTTGGGATGCTAAATGTAAAAAAAACTATTAATTTAAAACTTTGGAAACCGTAAAGCATTTGAAAATACTGGTTAGATGCAAATTTTAATTCACTGAAAGAACTGGCTCATAAAATTATTGGAGTAATAAATAATAGAGTATTCTTTAAAAAGGTTGTGTATTCAACAACAACAAAAATTCTTGTGTTTAGTAGACATGCACACAACAATCGCCCATATAGATACAAGTGCATTAAAAAGAACCAGCTCATAAAGTTGTTTGTAAACTGGTTGTGCTGCACTGACTGTTTCAAGGTGTGCATTGATGGAACAATGCACAAGATCATAATGCAACATAAATTCAGAAGGGAACTGGAAACAGGCAAGTAATATGGTTATAAACTTGCTAACTAGTTTCTCTATTGTGATGCTTAGTCGTTGTCATTGGAGGACAGTTTCAGTTATTAATACAATAAACAGGATATTTTTTTAATTTAACAGTCCTCAATCATGTGAATCGAAAGCTTAATCAGTGTGATTTGTTCATGTACACAAACAGGAACTGGTGTGCCTACATAGTGACGCGGACTGTAAGCTGTGTAATGGAAGATGGAGTGGAGACTTATGTCAAACCTGAATACCAGCGCTGTGCTTGGGGCCAATGTTCCCATGTGGTTTTGTAAGTATTCGTGCTTAAGCACTGCCAAATTACATTTCATTTAATCTTGGTGACCACTTGTTATTATGACAGTGTCAAGCTGGAAAGGTCTGGCCCATCTCCCTCTCCTTAACTGGACTCATGTCCACCAGAACTATGTGTGGAATGAGATGGGAGAAAGACACTGAGAGAGAAATGTGCCTCAGATGAAACTGCTAATGTTCCGGAAAGTTACTTGCATTTTGTTACATTACTCATTTGGTAGAGAACACATTTCAGACACAAGTTCAAGATGAACCTGACCTTTAGGTCTCAGGGAACATCAGCTTCATCCAAGATCTTCAAAGAAAGCCATAATACCAGTCCGCTAAAAAATACAGAAGCCACATCACAAGTACGAATGGAGTATAAACAATGTTCTAATAATAGCAACAACTGCACTTGAAAGTTAAGTAGACGCACAAGAGGCTTGCCAGAGCAAAGCAAACACTTTCAAAGATTTTAATGATGTATTGAAAGCGTCGACTGAATAAAATAACAAAAACATGCCCAGAAACAACAACTCTCAGAAAATGAAGAACAGGCCTTTATTGTACCGTTGCCTAGCAGACTTGCGGCTTTTTGAAAAGCGATACACAGCCAAGGAAATGAACGCAACAGAAATACTTTCTATCTGCCTACTTGAGCAGTACCATTAGAGACTCAGTTAATCTCTTGAAAGATGATTAAATGAAAAATGACAACTTTTATAAACATGGAAAAATATACAGTACAAAAGCTGAACCGTTGTGCATCCTTGTGGATAGTTTTGTTTCTCATTTTATTTATTTATTTATTTATTTATTTATTTTTGTGATGATTTGGGCTATTTTAATGCAAATAGAAGAAAGTTTGCAAATAAAGTTTTTATTTGTCTTTGTGAAATTTCAGGTTAAAAACATTTACATTGAAAACCATTAAAACTGCTCCAAAAAAGTTCATAAATTCAAAAATTCATACATTCTTTGTTAACAGGTTTCAATTGGATCATTTTAAAGGTATAACTTTTTGTAATATTTTAGCACATTTCTTATGTTTGAGGATGCGCAAAAAATGGATCAAAATACCTTTTTTTATGATCGCCTTATCAAAAACTAATAATAAAAAAAACGGATTAGTATATGGAAAATAATAGATTATAGTTTTGATTCTTATTTTAGCACATAACAGTGAGATTATGTAAACAAACTGTCTTTTTAAAGGTTACAATGCCATAAATGATATTTAGTAGTTAAAATCAGGGCTATAAAAATAAATATATTAAAATATAATCCTTTTATGATTCAGTTGTTATGTTGATGAATAAGGGTAAATGTTTATTGCATGCAAACAAAGCTTAGTAAACAGAACTGAACATGATGAAATATTATTTCACCACAGGTATCGGACTTACAGAAAACCACGGTATAAGGTTGCCTATAAAGTGGTATCAGAGATGGAATGGAAGTGCTGTCATGGTTACTCAGGTGATGATTGCAGTGAAGGCTCCTCTGCCATACATGACAGCAGGGGAAGACCTACTGGTGAAGAAGGTATTTAATTTATATATATAATAAAGTTATTTCAAATTATACAATTGCATTTTAGGCTATTACTATTAAATATTAAAGGTATAGTTCATCCGAAAATGAAAATTCTGCCATCATTTACTCATTCTTGACTGGTTATAAACCAGTTTGAGTTATTTTCTTCTGTTGAACACAAAACATGATTTTTTGAATAATGTTGGAAACCTGTAACCATTGACATCCATAATTTATGCATGGTTACATTCTTCATAATATCATCTTTTGTGTTCAACAGAACAAAATAACTCAAAATGATTTGCAATCAGTCAAGGAAGAGATAAAAGAAAGTATTTGTGGGTGAACTGTCCCTTTAAAAACATCAATTCTAATAACTTGTCCAAACGTGTCTTTAGGGAGAAGTGACAGTGACAAGATTAGACAATTTGAGGAACAAATACAAAGCTTGAATAAAAACCTTCACAACCTCCAAAAGAAAATATATGAAGAATCTCAAAGGGAAGGCATCAGCGGTGGCAACAATCTGGCAGATGCTGCCCAGCCAGGGATGAAAGAGACCATTCACAGCATCCAGACCAAACTGGACATGCTGGACAACATGACACGGGTCCATGACAAGACCCTCACAAGCATCAACAACCACCTTGTGGGGGGCAACGGAATTGGGAACGAATTGGACAGTCGCTACGGCACACTTAAAGAGGAGATTCTCCGGGAGCTTGAACGGCGGGTGACGCTGTCTTGTTCATCTTGCCAAACTGGAGTGGAGAGCATACAAAGGCAACATCAGGAAGACAGAGAGAGGATCAGAGAGCTGGAAAAGCACATCAGTGTGATGGAGCAGCACCACCAGCAAACATTAGACATGCTATCACGCTCTCAAAGTTGCTGTGATTCCCTGGACAGGAAGCTCAGTGCAATTGACAGAAAGGTCAGTTCGACTGCAGAGACATACGATATCCTTAGAGGACGTCTTGAGAAGGAGCTGAGAGGTAATGGCAATGGAGGTCGTGGAAAAGCAATGGAGGAAAAACTGAATAACCGCCTCCGAGACCTGGAGAGGAGATTGAATGGGACTGTGAGAAAAACAGAGCAAAAATGCTCCCATACTGAGACAAGTATGAAGGAGTTTGTCCAGAGAGAGATTGGCCAGATAAAGAACTCAGTCCTCGGTCGAAACGACGATCATGGTTATAGAATATCCACTATTGAGATAGACGTCCAAGATTTGAAACGTTTTATTAACGATCATAAAAATAACCTGGAAAGGTTAGGGAACAAAACAAACGATCTTGACAGTGGGCTTAAGTCAGCGATTCATTTGTGCACAGAGACGTGCAGTGCAAAAGGGAGTGAGACAGAAGATACTGTGAAAAGCCTGGAATGGAAGGTTGTTGCCAATGAGGAGGACATTAAAAAGTTTGACACCAAGTTAAAGGATTTAAGCATGTCTGGTGACTCCTTATTGGACCGTGTTATAGATCTAAGCAATGACGTTCAAAAAATTAAGGATCTGACAGGACAAAATGGAGAACACTTTAACCAGATCGTCACCGATGTGGAGAATCTAGGACGTGATTGTGACGTATGCAGTTCGATAGATGGCGAACTACAAAAAATAAGAAACACGACAAGCTACGCTTTCGACAAATTCCAGGGAGAGCTTACACATTTACACAGAAAGGTATATTCAGATGAGCACGTTTGCTCACAGGTCTGTTCAAACCTCCAGGAGGAGGTGGGCAAATTGAAAGAAGAGGTTGAAAAATGCACAGGCCAATGCATGATCAGCATGGCTGACCATCAGAGGAATGTGGATAATCAAAATACTATAACTCGCAAACTTGGCAAAGACCTCAAATCCATTCAGGGCGAGCTCACAGGGGTTCTCCAAACATTCAACACCATCAACGACACTCTGAAAGGCCTCAGGAACACCATACAAAAGCATGGAAACAATATTACTGATCTGAACACGTCTAAGGGCAAAATCTACTTGGAGTTGGATCAGCTTTATGATGATCTGAACAAGCACAAAGTGGACAGTAAAGGACATTTCGACAGCATCAGTAGCTTTAACAGCAACTTGATGACTGAAATGGGAGAATGCAGACTTTCTCGAGAAGGCCTGGACAAGAGGCTCTCAAAGATGGAGGATGTCTGCGGTAGACTGGATACTTTGTCAGAGAACCTTAAGACAATCAAAGATGGCCTGAGCAAACACGTCTCTGGGCTTTGGACTTGTGTTAATGATCTGAACTCCACGGTTATCTCTCACAGTGAAACCATCAGCCGCATTCATAATGTTCACTTGGAGAACATTCAAGGCAGGATGAACAATCTTAACTCTTCCATACGGAATGTTCTCAAGGAGTTCCAGATCTTCACTGAACGGGACTTTACTGGTACGTTCTTATTATTTACACAGTATACAACATAAGAAAATTTGCCACATTTCAATAAAATAGAGGCTGGCAGATTATCATAAAGTGTTTACAAATTTGGTCTTCTGTCACTCTGGTGAATAGTTGAGTTAGGCTTCAGGCAAATCAATGGAAAGCAGTGTTTTGTTGTGTAGCCAATTGAAAAAATATATTTAATAGAGCTAATAATTTTGCTGTGGGGCAGCACAGTGTCTCATTAGGTGTCGCCTCACAGCAAGAAGGGTCGCTGGCTCAAGCTCTGGCTGGGTTTGTTGGAATTTCTGTGTGGAGTTTGCATGTTCTTCTCATGTTCGCTTGAGTTTCCTCCGGATGTTCCGGTTTCCCCCACAGTCCAAAGACATGCGCTAGAGGAGGATTGGGTAAGCTAAATTGTCTGCAGTGTATATGTGTGTGTCCTGGTCCTCCAGGATGGGGGTTGGGCGTTGAGCGTTGGCCTAATGACCCACCTTGTAAAAATTAGATGTTATAACACCAACATGGTGCGGCTAAATATCAACATCGATATAAATGGCCCTGGGAGTAGATAAGGAAGTAATAATATAGCTAATAATATTGACCTTAGAAGTTTTTAAATTGTTCAAAATGTATATATTTTATTCCAGCCAAACTACAAGAAATAAAACTTTATCCAGAAGAAAAATATAATAGGAAATACTGTGAAAAATGGTTGTTTGTTAACCATTCATTCAATATTCTTCGGCTTAGTCCCTTATTTATTAGGGGTCGCCACAGCAGAATGACCCGCCAACTATTCCGGCATATGTTTTACGAAGCAAATGCCCCTCCAGCCACAACCAAGTACTGAGAAACACCCATACACACTCACATTCACACACATACACTACAGCCAATTTAGTTCATTTAATTCTATACCGCATGTCTTTGGACTGTGGGGGAAACTGGAGCACCTGGAGGAAACCCAAATAATTGAGGTTAATAATTGTGTCCTCAACTGTAGTTGCAAAGTTACTTGTAGTCAATAGAATGTCTAGTGTAGACCTGGTATTAAAATGTATTTTGGTCAATCATAAAAAGCAGACACATTCCCTTTTACAGCTGGAGTTTTGACTCAGTATTTGCTGCTTTCTTTGAGGAGGGGTTCTATGTACAGTACAGGCTTTTTTCTGACTTTTTAATGTAAGACTGGGAAATGAGTTTGTGCAATTTACATTTGAACATGAAGACTTTGGAAAATGATTCAGAGAGCAGCAGTAGAAGGTGCAACTCAACTTAAATTTTTAACATTTTAGTGGCCTTGAATCCACATTTCCCTTTTCAAAAAGTTCCATCTGGCTATTGCACTTCAGCAACACTTCTTGTTTTGTTTAAGAATTAGGTCAGCAGGCAGAGAGTCTGAGGCCATTTGTGGCTGTTTGAACAAATTCAGCATTGACACTGTAAAAGTAATACAATCAAATGCATTTGACATTTCTAGACTACCTCTGAAAGTGGCCAAAAGACATTTGAGTAATGTAAAGTATCAAATTGAAGGCAATAATGTCAAGTCTCCTTTTGTGTGACCTAATATGGTATTGCAACGCTATCTCACGGCAATTTGTAACTTTTTATTTAGTGGCTAATTCGTATGAATTCGTACGATCTAATTTGTACAATTTAGTACGATTTGCTCATCAACCAATGACGGTTGGGTTTAGGGGTGAGGTTGGGTGCCACGCCTCCTTTTTTAAATCGTACATTTTCGTACGACTCATTTCGTACGAATTCATTAGCCACTAAACTGGCAAAACGGAAAATACTTACGTTTTCTCGTGAGATCAGGCTGGATATTCTAAACTCCTTAAAAACTTCAACTAGCATTTTTCTAATTTTTTTTTATTATTTTACACTAAGCTTCTAAGATGGCACATTAATCCAGACAATTAATATGCCAAACCACAAGATTAACTAATAAGGTACTGAAGGCTAAAGATATTTCAAACACTTTATTTAAATCTCCAAGGCATAGAGTCATGTTTATCCCTTATATTAAATTTGATGTTAATAAAAAAATTCATGGTCAGGTTATACTATACATCAACTACTCATATTCAGTTTTTGAATGTAAAAATAAAATCTATTTTGGGTCAATCTACAGGCCCTCCAGGTCTACCAGGTCCTCAGGGAGAGAAAGGATCCAAAGGACCACCTGGGCCACGCGGACCTCTAGGAAAGGAAGGCCCACAAGGGAGAGTGGGACCAGTAGGACCCCCAGGTAATTAAATAACAGCAAATAAACTAATTAATATATCAAAGTTGTAACACAGGTTTTGGTATGGTTAAATTAATACTATTTGTATACATTTTGTCTCCTATTTAGGCCTCAGAGGTGAACAAGGTCAGTAATCTAACTAATACTACTCCCATGACTTGTGCTTTTATTTATCAAATATTTGTTTAAGTATAAAGAAACATAATAAACAATGTTTTTTTTCTTTACGTGTTTACCAGGACCTCCTGGAAAGGATGCCAATGTTCCAAGACTGTCGTTCTCAGCGTCGCTCACACGGCCACAAGCCAGTTCGGGCACGATTATATTCAACAAGGTCTTCATTAATGAAAGAAAGGCCTACAATCCAAAAACAGGTACATATTAAAAAGACGGCCCTGTTATATTTTAAATTAAGGATTGACTTAATCAAAAACTCTAACCAAATGTATTTTGACAGGTGTGTTCACTGCTCCAGTGAAGGGGCGATACTTCTTCAGTGCAGTCTTGACAGGTCACAAAAATGTCAAGATAGAGGCGGTTTTATCTAAATCCAATTTTGGCATTGCCCGTGGAGATTCAGCAGGCTATCAGCCTGAGGGTCTTGAGAAGCCCATGGCTGAAGCACGGCACACTCCCGGTTCTTTGGTCATCTTTAATATTGTACTTCCTCTGCAGGAGGGAGATACAATCTGCATTGATTTGGTCACAGGTAAACTTGCGCACTCTGTGGAGCCGCTTACAATCTTCAGTGGGATGTTGCTCTATGAGGAATCAGAGGACAGACTGTAAGGCTCATCTGAGACTCACTGAGGACAAAGACAGATGTAAAAAATTTGTATGGTGAATTTTTTTTTGAAGAACAGTTTTATATATATATATTCAGCGCTGATACAAAATATATGCAAGTTTCATTTATGGCGGGCCAAGACATTTATGACACGCAAGAAGGATATATTTTTATCTATTGTCAGAACAATGGACTGAGACTTTTTTTTTTACACTGTATATGTTTATGTTTTTATATATACACTGTATACTGTATGCGAGTGTCATGTTTTCTTATATTACAATGCAGCTTTGAGCAGCGAAGATCTTTCTAAAATAAAAATAAAAAATGCTACACACATCACTTTCTGTCCTGAAGAGCGGCTGCAAAACTGGGATTGGACACAAGTGGAATATTTTATTACACAATCACCTAAAACAGTCATCAAATGTTAAATGGGGATTTACATCAGTGTTTTGATCTGCGCTGCTATAATCTTTGTGCTAGTATTTGAATGTGATTATTTGAATGTTTGTTACATTAAAAAGAAAAGCACTCTGTGGTTGTCAATAAGTTCCATCACTCAAATTGACCCGTGCGGCAGCAAACAATGATAAAACAATGGAGAATGGAGATTACTGAGATTCAATTTTCCGGATTTCCTGGTATGTTTTTTGTCAGCTATTTATAATCATAACTACTCGTGTGCGATTTGTGATTTCTACACTCTTTTGGTCAAAAAAGTTTTCGTTTGTTTTTTAAAAGGTCTCAAATTTGTTTGCAATTCAGTTTCATTCTTTCAGGCAGGCAGTTTGCCCACATAAATAAACATTTACAGCAGTTTTTTTTAAATATTATTAATTAATACATTTTTACTGGATGAGTTGTAGGGGCGACATGGTGGCTCAGTGGTTAGTACTGTCGCCTCAAAGCAAGAAGGTCACTGGTTTGAGTCCCGGCTGGGTCATTTGGCATTTTTGTGTGGAGTTTGCATGTTCTTCCCTTGTTTGCTTGGGTTTCCTCCAGGTGATCCAGTTTCCCACACAGTCCTAAGACATGCGAAATAGTTAAATACGATGAACTAAATTGGCCGTATAGTGCATGTGTGTGAATGAGTGTGTATGGTTGTTTCCCAGTACTGGGTTGCAGCTTGAAGGGGATCAGCTGTGTGAAACTTATGCTTGATAAGTTGGCGGTTTATTCTGCTGCAGCAACCACTAATAAATAAAGGGACTAAGCTGAAGGAAAATGAATGAATGAATGAATGATTGGATGGATGGATGGATGGATGAAATGTTCATTTATTGTAGGAAACAAGCATAATCCAAGTACAAAGTAACAAGTACAGTATGTCACAAAAGTGAGTACACCCCTCACATTTCTGCAAATATTTATTTATATCTTTTCATAGGACAACACTGCAGAAGTGACTCTTTGACACAATGAAAAGGAGTCAGTGTAAAGTTAGTTTAGCAGTGTAAATTTAGTGTCCCTTCAAAAAAACTAAAAATACGGCCAATAATAGCTGAACCCCTGGCAACAAAAGTGAGTACACCCCTTAGAAAAAAATTGAAAAGTTAATATTTTGTGTGGCCACCATCATTTTCCAGCACGGCTTTAATTCTGTTGGACATGGAGTTGACCAGAGCTTCACAGGTTGCCACTGGAATCCTCTTCCACTCCTCCATCACAACATCACTAAGGTGGTGGACATTTGACACCTTGTGCTCCTCCACCTTCCTTTTCAGGATGCCCCAGAGGTGTTTTAAGGGGTTTAGGTCTGGAGACATGGTTGGCCAGTCCATCACCTTTACCCTGAGTCCCTTTAGCAAGCCAGTGAGGTGTATTGGGGTCATTATCATCCTGAAACACTGCTTTATAGCCCAGTTTCCGGAAGAAAGGGATCATGCTCTGCTTTAGTATGTCACAGTACTTGTCAGAATTCATGTTTTCCTCATTGAATTGTTGCTTCCCAATGCCAGCAGCACTCATGCAGTGCCACATGATGACACTCCCACCACCATGTTTAATGATAGACAAGACACACTTGTCTTTGTACTCCTCACCTGGTTGCCACCACACACGCTTGACACTATCTGAACCAAATAGGTTTATCTTGGTCTCATCAGACCACAGGACATGGTACCAGTAATTCTGGTCCTTAGTTTGAATGTCTGCGGCAAATTGTTTGCGAGCTTTCTTGTGCATCTTTAGAAGAGGCTTCCTTCGTGGACAACCATGCAGACCAAATTGGTGCAGTGTGCGGCGTATGGTCTGAGCACTGACAGGCTGACCCCCCATCCCTTCAATACCTGAAGCAATGCTGGAAGCACTTATCCGTCTTTTTTCAAAGACAATCTTTGGATGTGACGCTCAGAACGTGTACTCAGCTTCCTTGGCTGACCATGGCGAGGTCTGTTCTGAGAAGAACCTGTCCTCTTAAAGCATTGAATGGCCTTGGCTGCAGCACAGTTTCAGAGTGTTGGCTATCTTCTTATAGCCTCGGCTTTATGCAAAGTAACAATTTGTTTTTTCAGGTCTTCTGAGAGTTGTTTGTCATGAGATGCCATGTTGAACTTTCAGTGGCCAGGTTGAGAGAGTGGAAGAGCTTTTATACCAAATTTAACTCGCCTTCTATCTGGAAACACCTGAGACAGTGTAAAACTAATGAGTCACATGCCACAGGGGAAGGAAAATGTCTAATTGTGCTCAATTTGTACATTTTCACTTAGGGGTGTACTCACTTTTGTTGCCAGGGGTTCAGCTATTATTGGCTGTATTTTTAGTTATTTTGAGGGGACACTAAATTTACACTGCTAAACTAACTTTACACTGACTCCTTTTCATTGTGTCAAAGAGTCACTTCTGCAGGGTTGTCCCATGAAAAGATATAAATAAATATTTGCAGAGATGTGAGGGGTGTACTCACTTTTGTGACATACTGTACATCCCTATATCCATAACATTATCAAAACGGTGGGCACCACGGTGGCGTAGTGAGTAGCACGTTCGCCTCACAGCAAGAAGGTCGCTGGTTCGAGCCTCGGCTGGGTCAGTTGGCATTTCTGTGTGAAGTTTGCATGTCCAAGTACATAGCCAAGTGGTCGCGTGGGTTTCCTCCGGGTGCTCCAGTTTCCCCCACAAGTCCAAAGACATGAGGTACAGGTGAATTGGGTAGGCTTAATTGTCCGTAGTGTATGAGTGTGAATGAGTGTGTATGTTTCCCAGAGATGGGTTGTAGCTGGAAGGGCATCCGCTGCGTAAAACAAATGCTGGATAAGTTGGCGGTTCATTCCGCTGTGGCGACCCCAGATTAATAAAGGGACTAAGCCGAAAAGAAAATGAATGAATGAATGATATTAAAACAGTAGGCAGAGCAACATACAGTATAGTGTATTGACACACACAATACAGTGTAATCCCTGTACTTATAGTGGACCTATTATGCCCCTTTTAACAAGATGTAAAATAAGTGTCTGATGTCCCAAGAGTGTATATTTAAAGTTCCAGCTCAAAATACTCTACAAATAATGCTTTATAACTCTTTGAAACTGCTTCCTTTTGGGCTTTCATCCAAATTGTTCCGTTTTGGTGTCGCTTTAAATTGAAATGACATTGTGACCTTTACAAAAGAGGGTGGAGCTACAAACGCCTGTATGTCAGCATATTGGCAGAGTCAAAACAGGGCTATCTGTGTGAAAAACTGAAAATGTGACTCGGAAGAAGGCAGTCTATGGAGACTACAGTGTTAATTTGTGCATTCTAAAACTCCACATTTATAATTCTCTTAGTCGCTTAGTATCTTCAGCAGGTGAAAACTTAAATGGTGGATGGCTGCTGCTCACTCAGGGCTGTTTACTCTAATGAAGGAGAGATGGGTGGACTTTCACCCTCCGATGAGACGTACAAAGGGAGAACGTCAATAAAAGTGTTTCTACAAACTGTTTTCATAAAGTGTTATAAAAAAATAATTAAAAAAACTGAATCAATAAATTTTTACCATTAGAGGCTGGCTATATGCTGCAACACAACAGTGTTTAAACACCTTATAACAAGGATTTTTGGCATAATAGGTCCCCTTTAAAGTCATCATGCCACCAATATTCCCTTATAACTTTACCCACTAATGTAAGCCTCACTAAAATATATAAAAAAACCATAGACTGTGAGCAAAAATGAATCTTTGTGTAACATTGATATGGTTCTGTTTTAAACTAAAGAAAGATTTTCCTCCCTCATAGGCTCCATTTCAGTTTTTTTTAGTATTGATGCAATAAATATTACACATGATATTTTCCATTATATCCCTTTTCCTTGGTGTGTTATTCATTCATATTTGCGGCGCATTTCTTCACTTAATCTCCAAATTTGGAAAAGTAACTATAAAAGGATGAACTCAAATAAAGCACACTGCGCAGAGACTGGGACATTTTTAGCCATGCCAGAGGCTATAGATCAGGAAACTTCTCTAACTCTTCCAAAGAAAACCATCGAAGCTGTTTATGCTAGATGCAGAAAAGATTGCATCCTGGCTATCTTTTTGTCAATGGATCTTTATTTTGTCTCAGGGCTGCAGATGTTCTCTAAATAGTCTAAATCTAACAGCTCAGAATCTGTCTCTCTGCCAGACATATGTGTTTGGGTGACCTTAGCTGTCTTGGTGGTCTGTGCCTAATGTTTTCTTTAATACAAAGGGATTTAAAGGACTTTGCATGGAGTCTAGTACTGTGAGCTCAAACATTGACCATTAAGTCCAGTCCAAGGCTTTTACAAATATATAAAAATAAATGTTAAATTTCGCAGTAAGAGCATTTGTATGGAGCCCTGCTCAAGACAAAGAGAAAAATTAACATTAATTCGGTCACAAATTACAAAATTGCTCTCATTTTAGTAAATCATATCCACAATTTACAAATATATTCACTCTTTTTAGGTGTCTCATGATCATGAGTTCCCATGATTTAATAATTTGTTCCATCATTTGGGTAAATTGTGGCCATTATGAATTTATTTATTGACATAGTCAATTCTGTCCCTATTTAATCTACATGTGGATTCAAACAACCCAACATTTTTATTTTGTGCTGTATAAATTATGGAAGGAATTGCTTAATTTGTGGCGAAAATATACATCTTTTTCTTCACATCAAATGTGCAGGTCTCTGTAGATTTGCACTTGGGAAGTTACATTCTGTATGTTAGCATCAGAGTTTCATCTTCCTTCGCACTACAGGCATTACATAGCAGTATTAAGCAAAAAAAGTATGTCTGTGAATGTTGTGAAATCCAAAAAAGTCCTCACATTTTCAGCCCACAATTAAGTCTCATGAATGTTGAGTCACCCTACTGGATATACAGTATATATTTTGCAAAAGCTGTTTTTATAATAATAATAATAAAAAAAAATTGGCAAAATGCCTTGTGTCATCATTAAAGTACTTAAGTTTACGCATTTGTACGTTTCTTTCAATTTATTAAAAATATTATTTGTATTTGTTATTTAAATAGTAATTTATATGTAACCCTGGACCACAAAATCAGTCTTATGTGGCATGGGAACATTTAGCCAAATATATATATATATATATATATA
>CAIGQQ010026964.1:9661506-9673712 GCA_903798035.1 Danio albolineatus | reverse complement strand
ATATATATTGTCCATGGTGGCAAAATTGATCAGTCTATAAGTCTGGTGCCTAGGAATCACAATAAAAATGTAGTGTTTATTCAGGATGGGAGCAGGTAAGGGGGCCAGGCATGCTCTTCCCACTCTGGTCTGGAGCACAAGGAGCATTAGCATTGACACTGATGCTCAGAGATCTTTAGGAATGCAAAAGTAATAGTAAATTATTCAAATTATGTTTTTTTTTTCAATGTATGAAGTATTGCCATCGGGGAAACAATACAGATTTCCTTTGTGCAAAATGTAATCGTTATAAGAAGTCATATATACCAGTGTCCATTAGCAATTTCAATGGTAAACCACCTTTCAATGGGTCTTTTAACTCTCATTGTTGGTAAATGATACATGTTGTATCTTTTTTGTATGCGTACTGACTCGGGGGTGGACCTCCTGAAAAGGACAACAAAGAATAACACTACTCATCTTCCTTGGGCCACTGCATATGCTAGCTCTTCCACTCTCGCCTTCTGGACCCACAAGAACATAAATCAGCTACTAAAATGAGCCAATCAATTCCTGCACAAAATTGCACCTCACTTTACATTTTTTTAATGTTTGCAAAGCTGTTTTACTCAGACATAAAAGTCACAGAAGGAAAGAAACAATTATCATCATTTCCGTTTCATGACAAATTTACCAACAATATATTTTCTTCACCAAATTGTCTGAAGTTGACCTTGAAGAAATGTTATTTCCATTTTCACATACTTCATGCTGACTTGTACAGTGTAGATGTTAATGACACATACGTATTCTGCAAGCAGAGGGATCTTATAATAGGGCATTATATTGATTTGCTGTATGTAGAATTAACTTGTTTCACCATATGGAGTGTGAGTGAACATGAAATTTGGTGGGATGATGCTGCAAAAAAGGCAGGATTAAACAAGATGATGCAACACTGATAAAATTCAGTGTTTCGTATTTTACATTTCTGTAGGCCAGGTTTTAAACTTTTATTGGTCTCACAAATTTACGTGAACGAATTCACTGTTCAGATTTCAACAAGATTGAACTTTGCAATGCAGAGGCATTCGCATCTTGTCACTAGCTTGCATTTCTAATCTGGCACATCTGCATAGGCATGGGCCGGTATAGTATTTTGACGGTATGATAACCTTGGATTAAAATATCACGGTTTTACGGTATGACGGTATTGTGATTACTGCTCTAAAATATATTCTTTATAAATATCTGGCTAAAAAAGCAAAAACTTTTTCCATTTTGAATACAATATATTTTATTTTGAGAAACATTTAAAATATTTTGGGGCAGTAAACATGTCAGGCTAAATAATTCAAGTGAATCATTGACTTCTGCGGTCTTCATTTGTTTCAAAAACACAGATGTCTTTACAATTTACACCTAAAAAAACTTTTTTAAAAAATGTAAATAAAAACTCTCACACATACCTTAGGAACGGTATAGCAGAAAATTTTGGCGGTATGAAAAGCTTGACTTTTCCATACCACGGTATACCTTGAAAACGGTTATCGTCCCATGCCTACATCTGCATGTGTATGAATGGAAGCCAATGGGGCAAAAAGTGCAGCGTGACCAAATGAAATGCTCATCATTGCTCCAGTTTGCTCATTTTCCAAAGCGTGTGAATGCAATACATACAACTGGCTGTCTTTGTCAAATGTGTCATTTCAAGTCTAAGATCGATTCATGATAAGAACTGTGATCCAAATCATCTTGCCAGGAAATTAAGGTGACACAGCAAACGAAACCCAAGTAAAGAGTAAGTAAATGAGTTCAAGCGTGTCATATTACGCCCCAACAAGGCATGGGCGGGTTTGGAACTCTGTAAGCGTGCTCAGGGAAACCCCACTAAACCTTTGTTGAAAGTCACACCATTGTCAATGTGTCATCGCGTCCGCTGTGTCTTGATTATGGTGTTGGCGCTTTATCTTCACAGCAGGGCACCGTTCCCACTCCTACAGCCTCCTCAAACTCAGCAGTCAAGAAAGCAATGAAGAAAGACAGTGTTATCGTGCACAGCACTCAGATCACCAGCGGCAAGCTCAACAAATTGGACATCAGTTTTGTGCCAAGAACGGTAAGCTGGACACCACTCACAGGTGTACGCACAGAGAAATGTCAGCTACGTGTGGAGGCACAGTAGGCCTCATGCACGTACAATAACAAGGGTTTTCATGAAAAATCCGCTGCACGTGCACATACATTCTTCTTACTTTCTACTCTGGATCGCTTAATAATCTAGATTAGTGTACATAATTACAAAAGACAGAGTAAATCTTGTCTTCAAATGTAAACACTCACAGTTTGCATTAAAACGTGCAGCAAGAGTTGACCATGCATGTCATTCTGAGTATCAGTGGCAATATATTGATTATCTTTTATATGCTCACTCACTTCGGCTTATTCCCTGCTTTATCTGGGTTCGCCACATCAAAATGAACCATGCCTTTACTGCTGCAACCCAGCACTGAGAGTACGCCAACTCTTAAACCCCCTGTGCTGGGAAACACCCACACACTCTCATTCTCACACACATACAACACGGCCAATTTAGTTTATCCA
This sequence comes from Danio albolineatus, assembly GCA_903798035.1. NCBI lineage: Eukaryota > Metazoa > Chordata > Actinopteri > Cypriniformes > Danionidae > Danio > Danio albolineatus. The sequence goes on along the minus strand of CAIGQQ010026964.1, from coordinate 9,671,129 downwards.
ATTCACCTAAACTGCATGTCTTGCTCTGGAAACTCACACAAGTAACTACTGAGCCACCATGTCTTTTATATACAGTAGGCAAAATCTACAAATCTCTATTTGTTTCTCTGGGTTTGTTGTAGTGTAGGGCTGTGCAATTAATCGCAATCGCGAAAAAATCATGATTTAAGCACATGCAACTTCTAAATCGCAAAGGCTGCAATTTTATCTATTAATTTATTTTGATATTTGTTCACATTCTTGTGCGCATGATTTTAATATGTTAACCAATCAGAGCTGAGGCAATTACAGCTAAGCTGAGCTGGAGAAAGATGTTAACCAATCAGAGCTCACTCCGTCCACAACAAAGTTGAGAGGGAGAACCGAATAGGTGGCTTTGATTTACGTTAGTTTTTATTTATTGTTATGACTGGAATTGAGGTTAGTTAATGTTTGTTTTTTCATGTTGTCTGTTTTTAAGAAAATGTTTTACAGTTTTGTTTATCAAGCAGTTAGTACTACTGTGCACAGTATGTTTTTAACTAGAGGTGAGGTTAGTTAATATGTAGCTTGTTTAAAAAAGCAAAAACAGTTGCTAAAATCGCGAATAAAATTGCAATCGCAATATTCGTTCCAAAAATCGCAATATGGTTATTTTGTTCATATTGCACAGCCCTATTGTAGTGTCAAATATTTAACTGCAGAATTATAAAATGTATTATTGAAACATGTGCTGTGTCTAGAATGATATGCGTAAATTCAAATTTAGTTTTACACGAACGTGTTTTCATACACTATTAATTAAAAAAGGGATGTGGTTGCAGGTTTGCTTTCAATTGATTAATATATCTTTTTTCTGTGCTACTGTATTTGCTGCAGAATTGGCAAAATCATCTGACCACCAGAGATCTGATGGACAGGATGGCAAAAAGGAGGCAACGTTTCAGTTTTGAGGTGGACTTTGATGACTTCACGATGCCTTTCAATAAAAACATTCAGAAGAAGTCTGTGGAGTTTGAGCTCACTGACTAACAGGTGAGCTCCATGTTTTTTACCAATACAATGTGTGCAAAAGCAAGCAGTATGGTTTTAAGGGATTTGCACAAACCCATCGAAGAGAAACATTACATTGTAGCTTGTGCTTTTACTATTTGTCAACATGACAAACGCACCGCCATTATACATTTGCACTATGTTGCACTAATTCATCTTGTATTGTACAGTACATATCCACTGCACATATACATTTGTAATCATGTTCATAAATATCAGCATATTTCTAATCATTATTAGCAACCTGTACATAAATTCATCTATTGTAAATCTCTGATCATAGTTAATACGGAACGAACCGCCAACTTATCCAGCATATGTTTTATGCAGAGGATGCACTTCCAACTACAACCCATCTCTGGGAAACATCCATACACACTCATACACTACGGACAATTTAGTCTACCCAATTCTCCTATACCACATATCTTTGGACTGGGGGAAACTGGAGCACCCGGAGAAAACCCACACGACCATGGGGAGAACATGCAAACTCCACACAGAAATGCCAACTGACCCAGCGACCTTCTTGCTGTGAGGCAAACGTGCTACTCACTACGCCACCGTGGCGCTCCTTAGGTATACACAGTATCTTAATTGCTTAGTTCACCCCAAAATATAAAATTGTTATAATTACTCAACCACATGTTGTTCCATACCCCTGAGAATGTCTGCTCTATACCAAAGACTGTAGAATACACAAGACATGTCACTCGTATAGTTTTGAATGGGGAAAAGCGTAACGGTCAATATGGCGAATGAATCCCTGCCTACTAGTATAGTAGCCAATCGTCGATCGCTATGGACTGACGTTTTACTGGGGGCAAAGCTCAGACCAGACATGTGCTTTTACGACAGTTGGGTGGTCAACAAACAGTGAATACTTGCTTCACAGACATAGGAAATATATCCAAATAAAGCTTGAAATCTGTACTTTTAAATGAGCCAAGTGCACTTGAAAACAAAAGTTTTTGTCTTGTCAAAAGCACAACACATGACAGCAACTACTCAAACGCCCACAAATTTGTAAACAAAGAGTTGCTGTCATTCCTAGAGGAGATTCACCATCAATACCAAGTTGTGAATTACTTCAGAAGAGCAGCGGGACTGGACGAAGTATTATTATGAGGATGATTAAGTGCAGAACAGCCATAAATGAGGTTGGTCTGTTTCCTTTTGAGTGCGCATGATTAGCTTGGGCAACCTAAAAAAAAATGCAGATTATGTTTGATTCAGACATTTATAAATGAACCTTATGAGACAGTTGTTGTTTATTTTTATTGGTGATTCCAAATATGTAACGTAATTGTAAGCTTGGCAAACAGTTTTAAAGAATTTGATGTTTCCCCTTTTGCCCGTGCATTCTGCCCGAGAGGCGTTTGAAGATGGCCACCGAGTGAATGGCTTGCCTTAAAGGCACTTTGTCTGTACTGACACTGAGGAGAAGAAACGCCATTATTATAAAGTCATTATTTTAGTTTTATATGCACACAAAGGCATTCTTATAGCTTGATAATGTTCTGATTGAAACTTTGAACACTGTAAAAAAAGCTGGGTTCCACACAATTGATTTGTGTTGGGACAACACGAAGGAATTAAGTTACCTTATTAGTTTTTACAAATGTAAGTGGATTGAATATAAAACAATTAAGTTGAGCTCATTTTGAATAGGTAGGGTAAATAAGTAACAAACAGCAAACATCATTTGTGAAGGCTAGGCATGAGCCAGTATAAGATTCTGACGGTATGATAACCTTGGATAAAAATATCACGGTTTCACGATATTGTGTTTACTGCTCCAAAATCTATTCTTTTTAAGTGTCTGGGTAAAAAAAACACATTATATTTTATTTTGAGAAACATTTAAAATATTGTTGAGCAGTAAATATGTCAGGCTAAATGATGAAAATAAATCATTGACTTCTGCTGTCTTCATTTGTTTTAAAAACACAGATTTCTTCACAATTTAAAACGGCATCTTTGGAGATCTTTTCTGTGGAGATACTGTTGTCCTAAAAAAACGTAAATAAAAAATCTTACACGTACCTTAGGAATGGTGTTACAGAAAATTTTGGTGGTTTTAAAACCTTGACTTTTCCAAACCACGGTATACCTTGAAAACTGTTTTCGTCCCATACCTAGTGAAGGCACATAGTATGTTTTTTGGTGTTTTTCCAGACTTTAAATGAGTTGGTGTGTATGGAGGATGAGGGAGCTCTTAGATTTCAATTAAAATATATTAATTTGTGTTGTGAAGATGAAAGAAGGTCTCCATCATTTGGAACAACATGAGGGTAATTAATAACAGAGTTTTTATTTTGGGGTGAACTATCGCTTGAATACACATATGTTAATAGGTACTATATCTGCCATGTTGTCGCTATATGTCACATATGTCAATTGTGTTTCTTAGCTTTTCATTAACAAATCCTCTCTTGTTGCCTCATGGGATATTAAAAGTATTCAGAGTACATACATTTCAGTATCTCATGATAAGTAGTTGGTCATCGAGGTGCTTTTAGCAGTGGTAAAGTAACAAATTACAAATACTCAAGTTACTGTAATTGAGTAGTTTTTCTCAGGAATTGTTCTTTACCAAGTAGTTTTAAAAATGTGTACTTTTACTTGAGTACATTTTTAGTGTTGTATCTGTACTTTTACTCCACTATTTTCCTTCAACCTGCAGTCTATTTTATTTTCTACTTTTATTTTACTTTATTTTTTAAAAATATTTGATTGGCTAAGTAGAATAATCAGTCCTGTGATTTCTATCCAATCAAATCGTGCAGAGAAAAATTGCATCCCACACCTCAAGACACGGGTGCTTTATAAATGCAGCAAACATGTACAGTGTGAAAGTGTTAAAAGTATGCAAGAAGACTCAAAACCATTACATGCAATGACCGAGAGACGTATGTGGGCTGAAATCACAGAATGGTCTCAAACAATCACTAAACTCCCCACAGAATGTTACGTTTTCACACACACATGCACAAATATCATGTAAACGCATCAACTTCTCACAACGTAATACTCACTACTCTTGAGTATTTTTAAAACTGCTACTTTTTACTCTTTTGATTTGAGTAACGTTTACTACAGAACATTTTATTTGACTCTTCTTGCACTACATTTGTGAACAAATTGAGTATGACTTTTTCAGCACTCTTTCCACCCCTTAATACTTGGAAATTGTACATACTACTCTACTCACATTTCGTTTATTGCCTTCTATGTAGCATAAAAGTAGGCATATTCAGATGCATTAAGAAAAACAGGCACCTGTGCCATCTTCTCATCACCATTCTTCCAACCTTCTTTACAATAACATCATCAAATTTTAGCATCTGGCATTAGCACTGTAGTTTTGTTAGCGTTCTAATATACTGTTTGTTTGATGCTGTAGTGACTTAAGGATTAATGCAGCATGTCTCACGGCTGTTTCTCCGTCGTCTCAGAGAGGGAGATACGTTAAGTAAGATTGATTACGTGTTTAGGAGAGGCAGGAGATGAGAGCTGCTGCCTACGTGCTGGCATGCAGTTAGTCTCCTCCATGTCTCAGCGTCTGTCGGCTGTGCTGAGTACAGGCCTTTCACCACAGGCAGCGCTGCGCAAAACCCCTCATGTTGTTTATCTCAGAAAACCAAGCTCTTCTATCTGCAGGCTTTAAGTAGAATCGGATACAGTAACCGCTGATTAGCCAAGACTGACTTGGTTATAGTAGAAATTAGTAAAAATGACTTTTTAAAAGGCTAATTTAATATGAGCTGTTCATATTTTTCCTCCTCTAAAACAGCATTGGCCTTGGAGTAGACTGTAGATTCTTTCTGGTGTAAGTAAATGCGCCACTCTTGTATTTTTTTTATCACGCCGTTCCTCTGTTTGGCCAACAGATGGCACAATAGTGTTTACGTTAACACCATGTTTTGGATGGTTGTTCTAAGATCCTCTGGGACTCTTGTGTTACAGCCTCAGCACAGGGCTGCAAAATGGCAGCCAAGACAATTGTGATTGTTTAGATCTTAGTTAATATTCCATGTCGTTGAAGTTTTAGTCAACATATGCAGTTATGGATTTTATGCTTTCTAAATCATAGCTGCTGTCTCTCTGATGTATTTTTTTGCTTAAAAATCAATAGTGATATACCACAATTTAGCAAAAAGCATTCGCACAGCGTTAAAGAAATAAATCCGAGCATCAAATTAACGTAGAAACACATTTACTGTAACCGCAGCGTCAGTAAACATCAACACTGGCATCTGAAAAACAGAGATAAGGTGTTTTGTATTTGTACGACGTGGATCTGATTAAAAGCACCCATGTCTGCTGATACCAGCGTTTACCACCGAATTAGATCCTAGGATTGCTTTGCCTTCAAGCTGTATTGGGTATGGTTACATAACAAAATAAATGGTCAAAACCAACAGTTATAAATCAAGGCTATTGAAATTACAGGCTTTGCACACATCCATCAGATTATGGAGAATTTGTGTCAATTATCAGATACTGTATCCAGCAACGGAGCGATATATATGGATTTTGGTGTGTGCATGTGTGTCTGAATCCAGTTTTTGACTATGTTTGATATGGAGGCTGAGGAAGAGAAGATAAAACAACAAAAGAGCAAATGTGAGAGTGGCAGAGAGAGAGAGAAATAGGGGTGGCTCAGAGTGCGTCAGAGAGAGAAGGACAGGGCAAATGAAAGTGATAGTGTGAACCCGTCGGTGACATTCTTCACTGTAGATGTGGGAAACACAGAGTAGTGTGGGGTGAGTCAGGGATGGAAATGGTGTGAATATTTAATAAAATCAATACTCTTGGCTTCAGTACAAACAAGATCATTCAAGAGTAAGGAGTACGTGCATGCAAATTGTGTTTTCATGGGCGTATGCGTGCACATTAATGTGTGCATGTCAATTAATCTCAACTGATATTGTTTTTATTCTTTATACTCAAGAACATTCCTGTTTTTAAGAGGATTTAAAAAAAAAATATATATATTATATATTACAGATTTTATATACACTACCTGACAAAAGTATTGTCGCCTATCCAAGTTTTTGAAACAACAAATAATAACTTCACTTCAAGTTAATCATTTGGTATCAGAAGTGGCTTATGTGAAAGGCAAAGGCCCTTTAGATTACGCTTATTTTACCAAAATAAAATATGATCATGCCTTGATTTTTAATTAGTACAGTAAGGTCTGATTTTGCATAGACAAAAGTCTTATCACTTAACATAAATAACATACAGTATAGAATATAAAGTCATGGTGAAGTGGAAAAAAAATTAACATTGTGTATGACTCCCATGAGCTTGGAGGACTGCATCCATACATCTCTGCAATAACTCGAATAACTTACTGATAAAGTCATCTGATATGTCAAAGAAAGCGTTCTTGCAAAACCCCCAGAGTTCATCAAGATTCTTTGGATTCATCTTCAATGCCTCCTCCTTCATCTTACCCAGACATGCTCTATAATGTTATTGTCTTGTGACTGGGCTGGCCAGTCCTGGAGCACCTTGACCTTCTTTGCTTTCAGGAACTTAGATATGGAGGCTGAAGAAGGAGCAATATCCTGCTGAAGAATTTGCCCTCTCTTGTGGTTTGTAATGTAATGGGCAGCACAAATGTCCTGATACTCTGCAGATCTCTCGCACGTCCCCATGCTGAATGTAACCCCAAACCATGATTTTTTTCTTCACCAAACTTGACTGATTTCTGTGAGAATCTTGGGTCCTTCTTCTGCAGTATTTGTGATGATTGGGATGCAGTTCAACAGATGATTCATCAGAAAAATTTACCCTCTGCCACTTTTCCAAATGATCTACTAGAAGTCAAGTTATCTTTTGTTGCTCTTACAACTGGGAACGATGACAAGACTTTTGTCAGGGAGTGTATGTATGTATAACTTTTGGATTTCTTGTCTTTGATAGATGTATCAAAAGCTCACCAAAGCTTTATTTGATTAAAAATGTGATAAATTACTACAATTTAAAAGAACTGTTGCTTATTTACATTTTCTTCTCCCAAAATGTCATTTATTCCTGTGACGGTAAAGCTTTCTTCAGCATCATTTCTCCAGTCTTCACTGTCACATGATCCTACAGAATCATTCTAATATACTTCGATTTGAGGCTCTTGAATTGATATATCTTTTGGATAAAAAACAATATTTTTGTTTAAACCTTTATATATTAACATTAAAAGCTTTGTGACAACACTTTATTCAAGTAAAGCAAAGACTAATACTGTAAAAGAAATGCTATTCTTTTGAAATTTTATTTGTTAAAGAATTATGGAAAATGCATTATGGTTTCCATCAAAATATTCAGGATCTAAGCATTAGGTTCAGGACGAAGGCTTGTGAATGAAGGATTGTGACTTTGAAATAATGTCAATCAATTCAGCTCGTCTATCATGGGAGTTTTAAAATGTATTCAAATATAATTAGTTTATAAATTGTAATGTTTCACAGCATTGCTGCATTTTTGAATAATAATAAAGAAGCCTTGGACAGCATGAGAGATATATTGTTGAAACAACCAAAAATCATCCTATTCGATTAGTAATGCATGAATTTTTGGCTTTTGTATATTTGGTCATGCAGTGCTGTGCCAAGTCTTTGTTTTGCTCCGTCTGAAATGATTTGCCTGCCCAGTCCACCTTGTTTTTCTGGGTTGAAAGTCTTTCCTTGCAGCACTGCAGTGTTTCTCCTCATACACTCCCCCACACAGAGCTTACTCAGCATTCCTGCTCCTCCTGGGACCAGGGGGAGACGGAGAGCTCTGACCAGGCTGTGTTTGTGTTTTATTCAGCGCCTGTCACAGCTCTGCCCCACTGCCAGAGGCCGCTGATCTGAGTACAGACGACTGGGTCTGTCCTGACACAGAGTTCAGACCCTCCTGCAGACCCCGGAGATCGGCATCTGCATACATTCTAGCTGGCACAGAATAGCTATATAAACGTGTTGTAGAGTATCATGGGGACTGTGAATTAAGGCTTTATGAGGTCTACCAAATACGCTGTGACTTTTATCATAATATGTCCTCAGATGCCCTTATACAGCAACTTTCCTACACATACTGGCGTAGGGTACAGTCTGCCATTCGCCAATAAAACAGGTCATTACTGGTTTATTAGGGTAATTCTTGGAAGGTGGAGATGTTTACAACCTCGTATGTGAATCTGCACTTAAAATAATGCTAAGATGAATAGAATACCATAATGAAATGGACTCTAATGGAAAATACAAATAATACAGCTCTGCAAAAAAAATGCTGGGTTCTACATAATTTGTGTTGGGAGAACATGAAAAAATTAAGTTATTCATTCATTTTCCTTTGGCTTAGAGTAGACCCTTATTTATTAGGGATGAACCACCAACTATTGCCTCATATGTTTTACGCAGCGGATGCTCTTTCAGCTGCAATTTATTACTGGGAAACACCCACACACTCATACACTATGGCCAACTTACAGTAGATCATCCAATTCACGTATAGCGCATGTCTTTGGACTGTGAGGGAAACTGAAGCACCTGGAGGAAACCCACGCCAACACAGGGAGAACATGCAAACTCTACAAAGAAATGCCAACTGACCCAGCTGGGACCTCACTTGCTGTGAAGCGACAGTGCTAACCACTGAGCCACCGTTAGCTTATTAGTTTTTACAAATTTAAGTGGATTGAACATAAAAGAATGAAGTTGTCCCCTTTAAAAGACTCAATAAATGTGCCGTTTCAGCTCATTTAATATAAGTAGTTTGGATAAAACAGCAAGTTTTTTGAGTGAATGAACAATGCTGTTTTATACATTTTAAAATTTATTTATTCCTGCACTTTAGTAATCATGTAAAATGTAGTTTTCAGTGTCACATGATCCTTAGAAATCCATTGGATACAATGATTTGGTGCTTAAAACCGTTCTTATTAACAATACTGAAGTTGTGCTGATATATAAATGCACTGTAAAAAATGCTGGGTTCCACATAATTTCTTCATCTTGTTCCAGCACAAATTGATTAAGTCAACCTAATTATTTTTACAAAATTAAGTGGATTGAACATAAAACAATTAAGCTGTCCCCCCCCAAAAAACTTAAGAATTGTGTTACGTATCTCAACTAATTTTTAATAAGTAGTTTGAATAAGCAGCAAAAATTGTTTTTTCAGTGTGTGATATTTGGAGGGGGATAATCTTCAATATTTTGAATAGAAAGTTTAGTATCTGTATTGTTTTAAACAAGTTTTTAGGTTCTTTGTGATCAGTTTCATGCTAGTTCATGCGTTCTTCTAGAGAAAGTCTTATTTTTATTTTAGTTTGGCTGTAATAAAACCTGCTTTTTATTAAAAGAATAATTAGGGTCAATATTATTAGCCTCCTTAAGGAATGTTTTTTTTCAATTGGATACAGAGCAATCCACTGTTGTCCAATGACTTGCCTAGTTAACATAATCTAATAAGTACAAAGCAATAAAGTTAACTAAATCTAGTCAATTTTAAGGTAAAAATCCTTAAATAGTACTTATTAATAGTCTTCATTTACTCCCCCTTCACTTGTTCAAAACCTGTTTTGAGTCTCATTA